>JAMKCH010001456.1:0-197580 GCA_023653785.1 Ophioderma brevispina
AACCAGCAAAATTCAAAACGCTTCCTTGCCTCTTAAAATAGAAGAAGCATGTTCAATGAAGCATGCATACACACTACTGGGAATCGCTTGATTAAAGGTGCAACAAGAGATTTTGAGGCACCCAAATATTTGTCATAATAGTACTTTTATATAGATATGACCCAATAGATTTCTTACCTTGTGTTTGTGCTACAGAATTTCTTAAAAGAGAGAAAACAGGTGGTTTTGAAAAGGCTGAATTTTGTATTTGCCCTATACAAATTTAGAAATTCACAATTTTGTAGCAAAGAAACTTTCTCAGCTTAATCCTTTCAGATGAGGATATTTTTGATGAAGTTAAACATCAGGGCAAAAATCAGTACTTTCGATTTCTTGAGGGACACCTGATCTGTTAATCTCTTGTTGCACCTTTACCAAAGCATTACTTTGATAAAGTGAACTATCTTTCTTATTGAATTAATCAATTTTAAGTCCATGGACCGATTCACTAGCCTTGGTCCACAGACCCCAGATTTAACAGAAGTGGTTAATATTTTGGTGTCCCCTGAAGAAAATACTATTTTCTCATATTTTGTGGGGTGATATTTCTAGTTATAGTTGATGATAGTTTGGCTATATAACTATGAGAGTTTTTTGTCTAATGACCAATTCTGCAGCATAATGGAATTTTAGGATAAGATGTTTGGTTTGGATGTGCCCCATTTTGGTGGCCAACATTTTACCAGTACTCTATGGGGCTCACAAAAACACAGATCGGGGTTTTAGGGTCAAGGTCATCCAACAAGATAAAAACCTTAGGTAAATTAAATCAGGCCATTTCCCTTAATCTGTCAAAATAATTGAGTGCTGTAGCCCTTAACTGTGGCAATGTTTTACTTTTTATCAAGCAGTTTTGTTAGTGTGTCAAAATAATCAATTTTTGAGGTGGTCAAAATACATCCTTCCTCAAAACAGTGTTACAATCAGACAAAATGGTTAAATGTGAAATTTCAAATAAGTCATTCTTACTTGGCATAATATTAAAAGCCCAAGACTATGCTTTCCAATGGTGTTGTTTCATCTCATTTGCTTTTTTCAATCCAGAATAAAATCAATTTATTGCGCTACACCAAAATGATTTGTTGCCCCTTATTATGGGCATGAGTTTGTTTTGCACAGTTGTATGTGCCATGATGTCTTGAAGCTTACAAAAAGATTGAAACTTGACAAAAGAACAAACACAGATTAAAGTAAACAAATGAAGTCTACTTTTTCTCGACACAAGCCTTTATAGTCAACATAATAGTTCAGGATAATATCTTCTTTTCCTACACATACATTTATTTATTGCACAGCAATGAAATTAATTTATTACAAATTGGTATCTGTTAAAATCCACCCAGAAGAAATTTAAAATTGCAATCAAAAAAACATTCCAAATCCAAGAATGGTTAAAAATTATTTCCCTATATTTGTGCTTTGCTACTTTTGAAGTCATAAAATTTAATTGGAAGCTAAGTATCAAGGTGTCATAGGAATTTGCGTTTCATGATACTTCAAGAACATAAAAAACTGTCCTCCAGTTACTGTTCGGTCATGGTTCTCTTCTCACAACACAGTATGTCGAATGTTATACACTTTATCTTAACCAAAACTTTTACTGAAAATAAAACCTTCCACCATTACGTAACTGTTTTAAGCGGTTTTTTTAGAGCCTCAAGAGCGTGGGTTTCTACTGCGACACGGCAAAACGGGGCTTTTGCTGACCCGCTATGGACCCGGCTTTTTCCGCTATCTCAGCGGTTTATTGAGAGCACCTACCGGTATGTGGCATGCACGACTGCACTTACCGCATATGCTTTCGACAGACCCTTGAAGTGTTTTTTAAAGTAGGCCTATTCCACACGTTATTATCATACAGGTTGGGGTATTTTGTCTTTCCTTTAGTGGATGTACATACCAGGACTAGTGTTAAAGTAAAGTACAAGAATACTAAGTGTTCATCATAAATTTTATTGATTGTTGATTACTTTGAATATGAAAAAATCGGACCTAAACGCTGATGCTTTGAACAACGCGCGTAGCGGAAGTTGCATTACCAGCGGCGGCGCCTTGGAATCATTTCCGGCCCCCCACCACGGCAAAAAATGCGCTATAGGCTTGTGTCTCTACTGGTGATAAAATAGCGGTATGCAACGCGGCAAAAACCTTCCAGAGCAGGTGTGATTTAGCAGTATCGCGTCGCGCTAAAATCGCGGGTCGGGCTGGCTGTTTTACTGGGCAGGATAACGGATCGACCCGCTCGACGCGGGAAAAAGTCCCAGTAGAAACACGTGCTTAGAGTTATTATGAAGTTAAGCCCCTTTTAAAGAATTTCATTCTCGGTATAAAATGTCAATACTTATGGGTAAATAACTAATTCTTTCACGTTTTCACTCAACCAGAGAAAGTAGTGGCACAAACGATTTTTGTGTCCGCAGTGTAACCTGGAGTTTTATTCTCTCGACTGAAACAGCAAATAGATGAACAAAAAATACTGGAAAGCCCAGTCTTTTTTTCTTTATGGATGTACAACCCAATGCAGTTACTTATCTTGAGATATAATATTGAAAAAGATCGGTTTTCGATGATGTTATCCATTTTTGAGACGGCTGTAGGCTAATTTTGCAGGTGGTCAAAATAAAAGAAAAAATGTTGCCTAGTGTTTTACAAAAAAAAATTACGAAATGTTGCTTGTGTGTCAAATAAGGAATTTGCTAGTGTCAAAATAATCAGTTACAAGTGTGTTTTAAAATAAGGAATATCACTAATGTGTACATTTTCTGGATCCTTTGTCATAATACAGTGAGAAGAAGACCGTACGGTATTAGCCAAATAACATTGTGATTTAAGTAAACCCATTGTTTGTTTATTCCCCTTCCCTAATAAAGCCACCCAGTACTACGTCACATGATAGCAGTGAAGACATCCAGTCTATTGTATCCTCAGCACAGGTAAAAACCACCAATTTCTGTGCGTGATTGCAATAACTGCCTTTCCCAGTGTTACTGATTGTAGCATGATTGTATTCATATTTCTGTATTTTGCAATGACTGTGCACTAGCCAGTGTTATCAAAGGTCTATTTGGTGTATTGCAGTTCTTCATGTTTTTACCCCATGAGTTACCTGAGGCTTCTTAAGTTTAGTTTGAATAGGGATGTACTTCGGAAGTAGACAATTTTCATCAAAGCAAATTTGCGGCCAAATTGTACACAAATTTTCATATTATTGTTTGTTTGTTGTTGTTTTTGATTTTTCCAGTGTTTGAGTAATTGTGAAATGGTTGGATCAGGTTGGTATAATTTGCCTAACTTTGCAACATTTTAATAAAAAAAATGCAAAGCGTCTGTCGTCTCTCCTGTACAAAAATGGCCATTATAAAAAGGACCATTAACATGCCAGAAGGCATGAGATCCATATTGACAATTGGCGAGGCTTGCTGTATGGTACATGTGTATTGAGAATGCCCACCCCCACCAATTCTGGAGTGAATCCCTTTCTAAATTACCCAAGGCTTTTAAAAGTACTGTCACCAAAAGACCCTCCCATTTCTCTTATCTTGTCAATAAGGCTTCGTAGAATTCCATGACTGGTGGACTTGTGAAAACTATTCAATATTAGTGCCTGAAAATTTAAGTTTTTTTTTTATTTAAAATTTTAAATGCTTCATCTATTACCAAACCACTAACAGATTAAAGACTTGATTTTGGACCTGGCATAACTTATCACAGCTGTTTTGACCCATGCAAATTGTCTCTTTTATTTTTAGAGCAATTATAAGCAATGGCGACACAATGTGACAACTGATTTAAGTAGGGACAAGCAAGAAGCTATTCCCTCCGCAAAAATCAGAAAAACATTGCGGGAGGAATCTTGCCATATAGCGCCACAACAAAGGTTATAAATTTGTATGTTATAGCGCCCTCTATATGCCCTTTTTCCCATAGAACGAATGTAAAACAGATTTTTATGTAAAATTAATATTTGTCCACATGAAATTTATCAAATTTACAGGGATGTAGTTAGTGGAATAAAATAATCCAAATTAGTTGTAAAAAGTGTGTCGCACGTGGATATGGTGTTTATTCCTCGGTTTGTCTAAAATACTAAAAGGTATATCTGCTTTCTGTCATAAAAAGGTATTAAACACAGTTGCATTGTATGTTAAGTTAATATCATGATAATTGAGGAGCTCCACCTCCCGTTTCTTTTATGGGGAGGGGGGCAAAAGTTTGTAGCCAACCTCTTTTTGTGGACAAACTTTGTTTTCCATTTAACACCAAGATTTGTTCGGGCAACTCGATAATATGTCATGTCATTTTTTTAACAAGCATTAGAACATCTTGTTTGTTCCTTTTGTTTCTTCCCTGACACCCAGTCTCAAATACCTCTGCTTGTCTCCAAAATGCTGCCTCCATCCAATTAAAGATTTGAAGATTTAAAAAAAAATTGATCTTGGGACAAACCATAAGTGAGGCATGTGAATGTGCATGAGGGGGTACTTGTGATTGCATGTGGGATGCTTGTGGTGTCTACTCTGCTTGCTGTGATAGTATATGCCTGAACTCCCTATTATATTCATTTACAAATAAGCTGTGACAAAGCCTTACCCATTTTTTTTTCAAACTATATTTTTGCTGGTGCCTTTAATTTTATGTTCTTGCATAGCCCTCCTATATGGGAACCTTTAGAAGAGGAAATGATCTGGAGAAGAAAATTAGGGGGGAGGCAAATTTTGACCTGCTGTGCTACTTGGATTACTGGAAAATTTGTACCTTGATGAGTGCTATGCAAGGCTGGAAAAAAAAAATGCTTAAATTTCCTTGGAATACAATCCAAGTTTCCATCCAAGATTGCAGAAATTTCCCTTTAGTTATGTATTTCTTTATTTAAAGCAAAAATTATCTCCAAAGATAAACAATTTCCTTGGATGTCATTCCCAAATCCACACTTTTCCAGGAGCATGGTCTATGCATTGCAATGTCCGGGTTCTCTGTTAATTTGCAGAGCAGAATGGAATGCCAGAAAGAGAAAGGAAAATGCAAGAGTGTTTGTAGTGTGTGTGACGTTGTCAACACTTTTTTGAGTTACGATTGCATTCAGTACTTGTCCAGTTTAATTGATAGCCTGATCACAAGTCTCAATATCATGGCAATTTTTTTGTATAGTATATAAATTAGCGAGTTGCTGACAGGTGGTTTCACTCAATGTTAGCAACCCAGAGTAACACAAAGTGTTCAATGTGAGGGAGACCCAGAGGGAGGAGCAATGAACGGATTTGTTATAGTTTAGTGCGGTAGAGGGGGTCATCGTGCACCCCTGAAATAAATTCTATCGATGTCCCTATACAGAAAAAATGCGTAGAAACCGATTAGCTATGTAAAAAATTCAAAATTGTCCCAAGTGCCATGTTTAAGTAAATTTAGGCAAATTAGGATCGCCATTACAGAAAAAAATAGTTTTCCACCGTATCTCAACAACAACAAGACACCCAAAAAATTATTCTTCTGAGCATTAGACCGCTTGCCATGCATATTTGTATGGTTTTTTTTTTTCTTGTTTTTGCATGGGATCCCAGATGGAGCCAACATGGCACCTCCAGATTACCACGTATGAAGTGCGAAATGCCTGTTTATTTAGTCATATAGGCATAAATTACGAAATAAAATTAAGTGGATTTTGTCTTCGACCTTCGAAACTCATATCGGACTGTTTTGCTTAGTGAGTTATTTAACATTCCAATATGGAGCCAATTTGTCCGCCTTCAAAATGTGTTTAACACTAGAAAATTACCTGATATTGTCCCCAAATTAGGATGAAAATGTGAATCAAAGTATGAGAAATGTGCGTTTGACCCAATAGAACCCAAAGCTGGTATTTTTGTTTGGTAACTTTATTGAAATGAAGATGGCGGCTAATATCACCTAGTTCAAAAATCCTGCTGGATTGAAAGCGGCTTTATTAGCCGACATCTTGAATTTAGGAAATACTACTGGAACAAAATAGCAGTGATGAGTTATTAATGATATTAGAACCTATTTTAATTTGCACTTTATTATTCTTTCTGGGTGCTAGGTCTAGGGCATATGACAAAATAGGGTAATTTTAAGGTTTTTTTTTTAAATTCTCGTGAATTGGGCCAATTGACGCCATCTTACATTTACAGCCCAAAACAGAATGCCAGCTGTGTGTTAGACTGTTCAAACGTGATATATCTCATATTTAATTCACATGTTATCCTAATGGGACAATATAAGTAATTTCTGAGTTTTAACACATTTTGAAGGCGGACTAATGGCCCGCCATATTGAATGTTTAAATATACTCACTAAGCAAAACAGGAAGATATGAGTTTCTAAGGGTCGAAGACGTATATTCCTTAATTTATTTTCTCATTTTTGACTATCCACTAAATAAAACGGCATTTAGCACTTTTATACTGTGTAAATCTTTGAGCAGCCATGTTGGCTACAATCTTGGATCCTAAGCAAAACAAAATACAAATATGCATGGCAAGCGGTCTTAATGGCTCTAAAGAACAATTTTTGTTTCCTTGTTGTTGAGATACTGTGCAACATATTTTTTCTTTTTTCTGTAAATGGCGATCCTAATTTGCATAAATTTTTACCTAAAAATGGCACTGGTGGTAAAATTTTTGAATTTTTTAACATACTAATCGTTTTCTCCGCAAATTTTTTCTGATATATAGACAAACGATTAGAATTTATTTCAGGGGGGTGCACGAACCCCCCTTCTACCCACTAACTATTATTATCAGATTTGAGTCTGTATATTAAAAATTGGATATTTTTTTCAAAATCAATAAAAGTTTCTGAAGTTTAAGTTTTGACCTTGTTTTGAATGTTAGTAATAACTGCCTTTTTTATATAATTCATTGTGTTTAGAAAATTCTGTTAACAGTTTTGGATAGAGGAGCATTAAATGAGGGCTAGACAATTGGTGTGTCTTTGTAAGTCTTTTCAAGGGCTGAAAGGCTTGTATGTTTTGCTTGCTGTAGGCCTATGTCTAGTATTTTATGTGTAGGGTAGACTGGGGAATGCACCTGGGTAATTATAGCCCCTTAGGCTTTAGTGGGAGTCTTCCATATCAGTTTGGAGTAGGAAAGATGTAATTTCCAAGGGTATGAAAGAGTAAACCTTATGCCTATTCTTGTGTAAAAATATTTATTATATATCAACTGCAAATTGCAAATGTGGGTCCTAATCGTTGAGTAACATCAACAAACAAGCTTCATCAAACAGTGACATCGCTGCGTTAATTGGCAGGGATGTTAAACTATGTGCAACATCATTTAATCTTTTGATGGTGCTTGATACCAAAGATGGTCAAAATTAACTAGGATAAAACAAAATTCTTTCACTTTTTATTTCTCTTAATTTGGCATGTATACGTCATAACCAAATTTGGAGGTAATAATGGCCCCTGGTCATTGGGTCGTCTGCAGAATTGCAAATGGCACATAGGTTATTCATCTGGTCATATTCGTGTGTATGTGGTTCAAAATGTAACCCGTAATATATTTGCAATGCATGCCGTATGAGTTTCCGTACGGCTACTATGAGTAATTTGGTGTTAATAAGGGGGCGAGGTGGTGTGCATGTTGGGCACTTCATGTTGGCCTTGTCCCCTTAGGACCTTTGGCCCCATTCACAAACCGCGATGGCATACGACACTACGGTTGTTTTAACTTAAGGCACTTTCAGTGATTTGCTAAATCATATAGTCGAAAAAATTATCAAAATCAGATTTTTTTTGCACGTCGGAACAAGTCAGGTACCCTAACATAAGCTTGCAATGATAAGGCCAGAAAGCTACCTAATAAAGGGTTATTCCGTGTCAAATCAACCAGAAGTCCCCTTGACCCTCCCCATTTCCATGTCAAAATGTTTCCTACTGTGGCCCCAAACAAACACTCACAAAAGTGACCTTCATACTCCATAACGAGTTTCTGAGATATGGCCGCTTGAATTGCCGCCCCGACACACCTTTTTGCCATTCCAGAGCTGAGGGAGTCGCGAAAATGTGGCCATTGGTGATTTTTACAAAGCTTCTGACCTCATAATTTTAAATGGTAACAGTTGTAAAGGTACAAATTAGTATTCTAACTTATCTTTTTGGCCAAGATGCAGAATCTGGCTTCAAATAAGCATCTATCTGTTCCTACGTTCCCAAGGTTATTTTGTACCCAAGTAGGCACTTTATTCAACCGCAAGTGATTTTGGATATTTTGGGGATCACCCCGTGCGCCCATCTGGGGTCATAGGGGCGCAATTGCAGATTTATCGTCTATAGATGCATGTCTATTAGGAAAAGAATATAAAATAAACACACAAATAAGGAATGGTGTGCATCTAAAATGGGATTAGGGTGAAAAAGGCGAAAGACCCAATCCGTCTTGTGAGTGGTTCCCCCCTGTGCGCAGTTAATAGGATCTATATTGATATATATACAATTTCAGCTTTGGCATCAATTCCTTTCCTTCATTGTCAAATGGCTTGTGAAGTTACTACTACTCCATGACTTATTTACACAGTTAAAAAAGTAATTGTCCATTATAAAAGGTGTTGACCCCTGTTCTAATTTGTGCAATTCATGGAGTAACTATGCACATTTTTCCGCCTATGGGTGCAAAAAGGGGTTTTGGAGCAACTGTCCAGAGGTGCGCGTATCTCGGAAACCTTATGGATATGTAATTTACTTTTTGCATGTGTTTGTTTTGGTCACAGTAGAACATTTAGACAGAATTTTTCATGCAAAACAGAGAGGGTCCCTGGGAACACTTTTCAGAAATTTGGTTGATTTGACCCGGAATACCCTAAAGACAAATCGGATATATAGTTCCATTAACTGTCCGTGACGTGTGTTCGTTGATAGGCCAGTGGGGCGGGGGGGGGGGGTGGGGGGGGGGGTGGGGGTGTTGGGGGGGGGTGGGGGTGTGGGTTGTGGTAAGTGCCCCCCTCTGAAAAAAAATGTTTGAGGGAAAATTGGAAACTCAAACACTGATATTTATGTTAAATCCGCCGCTTTTTGCGGATTCGTTGGCCTGCGACCGGAAATGTTTGCCCTTTGTAATTGGGAAATTTGATGCACCTACCGGAAATTGCCCCCTCGGAAACACTGGGCTGGCTACGCCCCCTGCCCGTACGGACACACTTACAACACATACCTGAATGGAGGGTCATACTGTTGAACCGTCGTTTTCTTCCTTCCTTTTCTGGCCATTCTTCAGTTGGAAAAAGTAACCTGTGCGAATTCTATATACAGATTCTGCCAATTTTCAAAAATTAATTTTTTTTGACTTGTTTGGATGAATCACTGATAGTGTCTTTAGTGACCATTGGGGTTTTGCTCCCTTTACTGTTCTGCCCAAGGGGGGGGGGGGCCATGGAACCCCCCTAAGAAACCACTTTCCCGAGGGACATTTTTGCCACGAATTTTGTACCACATGTGAAGGTCAAAGACAACCCCAAATCGGAAAAAAAATGAAAATTTTTTATTTGGGAGTCCAAATTAGGGAAAAATCATGAATTGCAACTACCAAAGTTGAAACAAGATTACACTGGTAGAATATGAATTTTTATATAAAAAAATTGGGTCTTTTTAATTTGTGCATGAAATGAACAGCTAGGCTCAGTGCAACGCCACTGGTTTACATTTTGTATGTACAAAATGTTCATAAAGAGGGAATCAAGGGTGTAATGTTCAGTGGCGTCGCCAGCCCGCTTTTTTGGGGGGAAACTGGATGGGGGGGCAAATTTAAATCTTGGGGGGGAAAGTGAAATTCCTGGGGGGGGGAATATGAAAAAATTTTGAAAATTTTTCCACCAATTTTTTGCCCAATCGCTGATATTTTGGCCACTCACTGAATTTCGCCCCAAATCCTTCATTTTTCTTTTGACCGGGGGGGGGGGGGGGGGTGGGGGGGGGGTGAAACTGGGGCAAGACAAACTGGGGTGGGGGGCAAATGCCCCCCATGCCCCATGGCGCTGCCACTGGTAAGGTTTGTGTAAAATACATAAAGCCATATTTGGGCATGGGTTAAAAATCTAACAAGAATTATGTGTGCATAATTAAAGGCCGACTCAGAGATTCCTAAGGATGGGGCTGTCAATTTTCAAACAAATCAGGTTTTTTACATAATAATGCTTGTCCACACAATCCTGGCAGACAATACTAAGCTTCAAATCGTAGTCTTCATATAGAAAAGACAATTTTTTTTAACAAAATTTCTGTTTTGATAAATTTTGTTTTACACAGTATGCTATGGGCACTGTTATCCATCACATAGATGGTTACTAACTGCAATGAAAACGAATATCCGATTCTTCTGCTCAAACTGCGGAATTGAGCATTTTTGGGTGACTATCTTAGTTCTCTTGTTTACTATTTTCATCATCTTACCCCAAAAAATTATATTTCAAATCTCTGAGTCGCTTTAACACTTTTAATTCTGTTTACAATTGAGAGACCAGGGGAGTGAGTAGTTAGTTGGCACAAGTCGGATCCACATACCACTACAGCATGCATCGCCCTAGTCTAGATATGAAATTCTGGGATCAACCCGTAATTTGGTGGTTATCCTAAAGAAAACTTAACAATGTTCATTTTGGTGAATCTCTCAACAGTTACACTTACAGTTATTCAATAACAAAGTAAGCAGACATGTTTACATTGCAAGTGTGGAATCTTTAGCCAAATTCCTAGTTTAATACCATATGGAATAACTTATCTCCGTCCATCCACGTCCCCAACCCTATCAATGGGCAAGCAATTACAATTCTGTGGCGGATTTAATTAACGACTGTGCTAGTTTGGACTGAGCCATTAATTGGTTCAATTGCCAAGTCCAGTAACCTTCTATACCCCTTCCACAGGAGACCTTCAAACTTAGCGTGAACGGGGCAGTTCATATTTTATACTCAAGACTTGTGCTCAGGCTGGTACTAACTTAAATTCCAATAAAGAGTTTATAACTCAAATGGTGACTGCTCGCAAACTTGAACTCTGCATTTTCATGCATTCTGCATTCTGCAAATACAGAGACCGTGCAATTGTTTGACAGACTTAGCTTGTAACTGAAGCAAACTGAAGGTATCGTAGCAAAAATTGTGTGGTGTGTTAGTCATGTTAGTACTATTAGTAGTGATTTATTTGGCAGCACTAGTTAGCACTTTTGTGACTGAGTTAGTATCTCTGCACTTGCATTAATGTTAGATTAGCAGATTTTTTACCTTAAAGTGTTTTGTGTATGTACTACTATAACTCCAGGGAAAACCTTTAATGATTCTTGATTGGAACTATCAGAAAGTTCTTTAGACACTTCTGAAATGGTTCTGAAATAAGTTTCTAAAATTTTAGCAGAACTTTTCCTTGAACCTCAGTGATAATAGAAAATGCAAGAACTCTTGTGAGATCATATATCATTTCTACAAAAGAGACTGGCAAAAGGGTCTTAAAAAGTACTCTAAAGACCAGTTTGATTTATTAAGAACCATTACGGTATTACTGGGGGGGGGAGAAAGTTCTGGTGTACCTTTTGCTCAAGAGTGGTAACAACCTTTATATGCTCGGTATTCTGAAAGTGGGACTAACTTTAGACCTGGGAATTAAACCAGGCTATTCCCTACAAAGTGGACCTTTTCTCCTTCCAACATACTCTAAAAATGTGCTGTAAGGGTGAGCAAATTCCTCTTGGATGGGCTGTTCCAGCTCAACCATGAGGAATTTTCTCACCGTTACCATTTAAGCTTTCAAGAATTTCAAAAGGGAAAAAGATCCACTCATGTAGGACTAACCTTGGTTTAAACCCAGTCCTAGGTCTAAAGTTAGTCTCCGTTTTTATATTTCAGGTTTATGGGGTGTAAATGCCCTGGGGCAGATAAGAGACATAAATAATCCTAACTTTCCTGCAGAAGCAAGAATGTTGCAAGTTCGGCATTAATGTCTTATGCATGTGCACCCACATAACCTGAAAGCTGTATATATGTGAGAGTGCATGGGGGGGTATAAATTTCACGTGGACACTTATATTTCAGTCATTAAAAGACACTGGATGCCTCTTGTTTTTAAAAACATAAAATAGAAGGTGGAGAAAAGAAGAAAAAAGAAGGAAATGGAGATGGACAGAAGAAAGAAGTGGAGGTCGAGTAAAGAAGTGCGTTGGCAGCAGAAAATTCAAAATGGCTAAGAGAGGGGGAAAATGCAAGAAGATGGCGAAGGAAAGCAAAATGGTCCTCCATAATCTTAATGAATACAAGCAGCCAGATTTTTAATAAATTTGATTGTAGGTTGGCCTTTTGGAGAGGTTTCATGTCTCAGCATTAGTCCCGCAAAAGTGCTCGTCAATTTGGATAAGCCTGGGAGCTTGTAAGCATTTGCTAGTTTAAATTCACTCAACCGGTGTACCCAGTTGGATGCTGAGGCGTGGCAGCACCCCAAGGGATTCGCACAGAAATTTATACAAAACCGCCTATTTTTACTTATCAAGGCTTCTGCACCCCGACTGCACCCCAACCACACCCAGGTCCTCCAAGCCTGTGTACCCCTCTAACGTAGCATTAGCATCAACTATAGCACTTTTATTTGAAGGTTTTGTTGGGGCATTCTTTTGTCACGTTTGTGACCTAAAACGGTGATTTTTTTACTTTCAACGCATGCTGGTTTTGCCAACGTACGCCCCAATCTGTTTTTTATTACTTTTTAACATATTAATAACCTTCAGTCCTAACCACCCCAAAGATGTTTCACTTTTGGTAGATTTGGGTCTTATGGCATGGGGGGCAAATAAAGTTTGGTCATTTGTGTGACCTCCCTGATGGTCACAAATGTGACCGAACTTTAATTTCCCCCAAGACAAATACAATCAATTGAAAGTGTAAAGCTTATTTTTGGTTAGGTTTGGATGAAGGTTTGTTAATAATGTAAAAAGTAATAACAGATTGGTTACGTGAGAAAACAGCATTGAGTTGAAAGTAAAAATCACCGGTTTTAGTCACAAGTGACCGAAGATGGCCCGTTGGTGTACGTATTCTTGTCTTTAACGGAACATGTTACCCCATAAACCCCCCTGCCGTCCCGCACCTTTTTGTAACAGTATCTCTTATTGGTCCATTATATGATGTTACCGTCTGAGTACCAATCATATATATCTATATATGTGTAGGCACTTAAAGTTTTTTTACCATGTATCTGATTGGCTAATTACATCATAACACCTCAAGGGAGGTGCAGATTTGACAAAATGTACCTTTATTCCAAATGCTGACTTTTAAAAAAATGTTTTTGCAACAAACATTTCTATACTATTTTTGACTTATGGGCAGTAAGGGGCAAGTACTCCCACTGCAACCCAACCCCTCAGCTATGGGTCTGTATCAGATGTTGTTATGGCAAATACATTCACGGAGAATATAATACAAAGGAAATTCTCACAAAAACTACCATGTAGCCCGCCAACTTCTTTCAACCAATTAATTGCAGTTTCACAAATATACCCACAATTTTGAATCTGTTCATATAGCAAATAATTGGCAGTAGCCAAACATTTAATAATGTATAAAATACGAATTAATATACAGTTTTGAAGGAAAGAAGAAACAAAAAGACAAATCCGATTATGTTTCAGAAATCAAACAGTTATACTTCACACAAAAGAATCCATAAACATTAATTGTAGAGCTTAATTTGTTTGAACTATGCAAGTGTTCACTATGAGCTAGTAAAATCTCAATTCCCTTGGCACAGTTCATTACCTTCCATTCGCCAGTGTATTTAGAAAATACACCCTCTGATTTTTGGGTATGATATATGATATCCAGATAACACAAGGTCAGTTCATGTCAATGTATGTACAAGTACAACCCACTGAACTGTGTCCTTGTTGGATGAGCATATTGTAACTCATAGTGGTTTGGCATATCCCTCTAATGCTTCAGTGGTTGTAACAGATGCTTTATTCCTATAAATGGTCAGTGCTGTCCGCAACGTAGAAGTAACAACAATACCGATACAAATAAAATTGCAGTAATTAATCACAATACATTAAGATTACAAAGACATTAAAGATGACCTCCGAAGAACTTCATGACATGCAAGCATGGGAAAGAAATGAAGACGGAAGAAAAAGAAGACCAGAGAACCACGCCAATTTGGTTGGGGTTCATTTTCAAGCTCCGGTGAACCGAATTGCCTTGAACAGTACCACAATGTCGAAGCTGTAACCTTTTATTATTAACAACATAATAAAAGTCAATTGGTTGCCAGAATAGAAATGACTTCTCTTTTCTTTCTCATGCAAAAAAAGTTATTGGTGGCTTTTTTGCCAACATGTGTTCTGGTAAGTGTCGGTGGCTTTGAGGCGAGGGCTTCCTTCTTTCATCGAGATCGCCGGGTTTGATAATTGGGCACGATGCACTGCGCCTATTCACAGCTGATTATCTACCGTTTTGAAATCGTAGACCATCACTTGTTAGAGTGAGCACATTTTATGTTATCGTTGTGTGTTTTGTCGCTGGTCTGTAAAGCAAATCATTTTGATAATTGAGTCAACAATGTTTCTGAGCTTCATAAAGAGAGCGGAGTGGTAGCCACTACTGGCATGGTAATGAAAAAAGTGCACTAATAGTACCAATTAATGTGATTACTTAGAGCGGATTTATTGTACCGTAGGCTTTGGAATTTCCCATATTTGTGGTGATTTCTTTGTCCGCTCTTGTTTTGTGTGTGTTTCAAATGGCCCATTACCCCGACAGAATTACCTTGGTATAATTGGAGTAAAATGCTATGGATCAATGCAGGATTATGAACATAAATATCAAGAATAACATTACTTACAAGTATTTCATAATTGACTAATGAGATCTCTTGTGGGGTTTAAGGAAGATTTGGACCATCCAAAACATTCTTAACCTGGAAATGGGTAAAATTCTTTCTAGCCCTAGAAAAAAATTGGAGAATGAAAATAATTTGCACCCCTAAAAATACCCAAAATATGTACTTGAGAAGCTCAAAAGTCATGGAACTCTGATAATGTAGCTTTGATTGCCATATGATATTCTAGGACAGGGGTTCTTAATAGGCGGCCCGCTGACCAAATCCGGCCCGCCAACCATTGATTTTTAGTCCTCGACCTGCTTAAAAATAAAGGAAAACAAAAGAAATTAAGGTGTATTTGGCCATCAAGTAAGGAACTTTCAAATATGTTCGGCATTCTCTGGCCCTTCAGCTAAAATAATTGAGAACTCCTGTTCTATAGGATATCATTGGTGAGTGATATAGGTTGTCATGTTTTGTCTTCAAGTAGTCCTTAACTTTTCCAACCTTAAACTCTGACCTACAGGGCAAGTAAAAAAAAAATGCACCCTGATTGTGTCTGGCATTCTGCATATTTAAATAACATTATTTTAACCTATGCGGTATTGGAAGCTTGGTTTATTAGCTTTAATTTGTTGCAAAAAATAATTCATATCGGTTAGGTATAGGCAAGCTACAGTCATTTGAATCAAGTTGTCGGTCTTGCGCTCTGTCTGTGGATTCAGATTAAACAGACAGTGTTCAATGAAATAAATCAATGTCCAGAAAGAAGGCTGGCTATGTATTGAGTGCAGATGAAATGTGGTGACAAGGTGCAACGAGAGATTTTGAGGCACCTAAATATTGTGTCATAATAGTAATTTCATATAGATGAGATACTCAATAGATTTCTTACCTTGTGTTTGGCTAGGCTACAGAAATGTCTTAAAAGAGAGAAAACATGTGATTTTGATTTGCCTATATTTCAATGTAAAACATAGGCTGAATTCGTATTTGCTCCTATACAAAATTAGAAATTTCACAATTTTTGTACCAAAGAAACATCTCTGCTTAATCCTTTCGGGTGGGGTTATTTTTGATGGAGAGCTTTACATTAGGGCAAAAATCAGTACCTTCGATTTTTTAGGGACACCTGATATGTGAAATATCTCGTTGCACCTTTAAGCCCACAAATGGCAGTCACAATTTACCATTGATGCCCTCTTTATCTTAACATGCCCTCATCACTCATAAAAATAATTTGAAAAATAAAGTATTTTGATACATGTATCAAGATTTTAATGTAACACATACCATACGAAAAATAAACATCAGTGACAAACTTTCGAGTTACACCTAATATTTAAATGCTTATACTTAAATAAGTATTGTATTTATTTCTAGATTTCTAGACCAAAATATGAATGGCTTTAAAAGTTTCATATAAATCTAACCAATTTTCCATTATCACCCTTGTCTACCTTGAGAACTATGTAGTTAAATTTCCAAAACAAATAGAAATTGTATATGAAAATATACCGCTCTGATGCTATCCGCTAAGAAAGCGATGAACACCTTCCGGACCTCTGCCAACCCTGCTTGTTAGCTCAGTTGGGAAGAGCGCCGTGCTAGTAATACGGAGGGTCGCTGGTTGGAATCCGGCCAAGCGCACATTTTTTTTTCAACACTACCGTGCGATGGCCATCTCTAGGGAAAGATTAATAAATATTCACTCATGTTACCTTGGTGACCTCATGTGACCTTTGGCCCCATTCACAAACCGCGACGGCAGACGACACTCGCGGTCCGGAGACCGCGACGGACCGCGATGTATTTTTTAGTTTCATCGATCCATCTGTGGATATGCAGACACACAAAGTTAAATGCATTAGATTTATATATGACATAGTTAAAGGTCTACTTGATAAATTGAATTCTGTCAAAAAAGTTATCAGCTTAAAATATGAGATAAATACAAACTATGATAAATGGGAATAATTCTGTTCTGGAACAAAATAACCGTGCTAGTATTAGGTGGGATTACAGTAATGTGCATTGTACATCAAGTGTGCTGTGTTTTTATGTGCATCATGCACATTATAAGCATCATACACAGCTGCACAAGAATCTAGCCTTAAAGCCCTGCCTTTGTTCTTGTACACAACTATGATTATATATTTAGAGCAGAACTTGGTAGCAGTATAGTAGTGTGTAAGATGTGGTTGTCTGTAGGGTATAACTTTTGAGATGGCTTCCCAAATGATTACTGGAAGCCATCTCAAAAAAAACTTTGACTTAAAGGGGCATTTCTTGATCCACAGCCTCGTCCCCCTGACTTACCTAAAAAAGTTGAGATTTTCATATCATCTGAACCATTAACATTAGTAATCCATGTGTGCCAAATCTTACGTGCAAATTCGGTAGTGTCTGTAAGAAATTCGCAATTTTGTATTTTCTGTCCGTAAACGGACAAAAATTATAGCACAGTGGCCTATGGGACCGTGGGAAACAAGCATTTGTTCGTAACACAAAATCGCAAAGTCGGGATCAGCTAAAAAGTTGTGAATAAGCTTTTCTCAAGGATATCTATTGAACAATGAATAAAACAGAAGGTGCTGGAATCACGAAATGCACCTTTAAGGCTGGGCTCATTTCATGCATTTTTTATGGCCATAAAAATTAAAAGTGCATAATTTAGATTTTAAAAAGATTAAAGGGGGTGATCCAATTACATTACATAAAAATTTGATCTTGATTGAATAACCTTGACCCCAATACCCCACGTCAAGAGTTTTACAGCAACATTTCAATCCGTTTTGGTATGGGAGCTGAAAACGTTTTTTGTTAGCCCATAAAATACTGTGTAAAACTAATATTGGTTGACCAAATAGAGTTCATTTTCACCCCTAGTATCCAAACCAAACATTATTTAGCCCTAAGACTTCACAGGGGACATGAGAAAAATAGCTTTCTTGAGATATAAATATTTTGACCACTTGTGGTAAAATCTGGGGTCATAGGGCGGTACTATGGATATGTCCGGTGGTCAATACCCCTGGTCCCATCACTCGCCAAACTTTCAGGTATCCATGCTCATGCATAGGAATTAAAAATGTCCCTTCTTTTGCATATTTGGTTTAAAAAAGGAATCAAAATTAAAAAATGGAACAAATATAAAATTTTAGGAATTTTATGACTACCCCTTTTTGGAACTTATACTTAAAAAATTGCAAAAAAATGTATCTTGGTAAACAACCTCTTTTTGCGATCCCATGCACGAGCATGGATACCTTGTGACCAGTTTGACCAGGTAAGACCCCCAGTTTGTACCTCTTCTCCAGTTCAGTAAACCCCCTGTTCAAGTATGCTCCAATTCTTAAGACCCTCAATTTGCTAAAATCTCTCCTAATTTTTAGTTCTTCAGCCAACAAAACTTGGGATAATGTGTATTTTTGCAACTCTCATTATCTAATTTGGCCCAAAATTCAGTTTTCAAGCAAATCAAATTGGTCCAAAATTCATTTCCAAAGGCCCAAGTTTTAACAAATTTCAGTTCTCTAGTCACAAGTTTGGCACTTTGTGCTGCAAACTCCTATACCCAAAATAAAGTTGAACGACCCCACCCCTACCCCTCGGGTTTGAAATCAATAACACAAGTCAAGCCATTACTAACTAAAGTCATGTCATATCAAGTTGAGTGACAAATTGATGTTACTTCTACTCTTTGTCAATTTTGTGGGGAATCTCACATGAGAGGTAATTGATAGAAGGTGCCTGCAAGCTGAAGACTTTAAAAGGACATCTACCTCCTGAATATATATTTCTGTTGAAGAGCATTTCAGTCATAAAGTTTTAATTCCATGTTTCTCTAACACAAATAGATAATAGTTTAATCTACATTTTAGACACATGCTATGGCTGAACAGGGTTTTATATATTTCCAAGTATGCCTTTAATTACTAGAATGAAACAAATTATTCTGTAGAAGCAATTTATCAACTATTCTTTTAAAGCCTTTTTATTGTACTGCTGCAGCTGCAGATGGAAGACGGTACTGAATTTTTTGTATTTTCCACATCAAGGAATTTTATTGGCCAGAGGCGGTTGTTGAATGTAAAGAAACCTCGCTTGGCAAAAGAACGTTGAAATATTATATGGGATTAACCCAGATGCATGCACACATCCATGCTACCAGAACCAAACAAAACAGAAATCACATAATTAAACCCAATCCAGCAAAGCTAAAGGCAACTTTGAGCAACAAGTAAACAAAAGCAATTATGGTATGAGCAAACTGATAAAATGCCAAACAAAATGTCACAAAACAACAGAAATTGAATGGGAAAGAGAAGCAAAAATAAACTAGGAGAATGTGACAAAAAATATTTCACTTACAAAAGAAACAAAAGAAGAAGGGAAGAAGTAGCCAAGACCTATAAAATAATCTTTAAGAAGAAAACTAAAACCAAAAACCTTTCATTTTATATATTGCAATTTTGTGATGGAATCAGCTGAACATTCAAAGTAGATCATCAAAATAGGCAAATCCAATTTGAACCTGATTTTGTTGCATGCAGCATCCGATAGTATGTTTACCATACGGTGAAATATAATACTTTTTTTACCAATAAAAAGTTCCAATCTTGCACTGTGAAAAGACATTTTATACTGTTTGCTCGCTAGTAATAAATTGCAATTTCACTCAATTTTCATATGTCCACTTTCAGTTGGTCCAAACTCCCTTAGTCCACCACCATGCACTAAGTCAACATACAATCCACAATGCCCCTTAATTTATCTTCTGCTCAAGTCATCTAGGTATAGCTACCTAATCCATTAACCATGTTGTCCATAAAACAACTTAGTCCACAAACCACTTTGTCCAATAACCATTTGGTATGATAACCATTTAGTCTGATGTCATTTGGTCCCATAACCATTTAGTCCAGTGTCCATTTAGTCCCATAACCATTTAGTCCAATGTCCACTTGGTCCCATAACCATTTAGTCCAATGTCTATTTGGTCCCATAACCATTTAGTCCAATGTCTATTTGGTCCCATAACCATTTAGTCCAATGATCACTTTGTCCCATAACCATTTAGTCCAATGACCATTTGGTTCGATAACCATTTAGTCCAATGACCATTTGGTTCCATAACCATTTAGTTCAATGACTATTCAGTCTGATAACCAATACGTGGATCCTGGGTTTCCTACCGGAAATCATTTTTTACCGAAATTCCTATCCCACAATGCACCAACGATGTACGAGTAGATAAAATAAATAGCGCATATATATTCTATGGTGTTTTGTGTCATATGATCATTTTTCTGTCATAACTGCGAAAACCGTTTGCTGTACATAAATTTTACCAGTAACAAGTACTCTTTGATTGCCTTGTAATTTTTGCGCCACAAAATGTTTGGCGCATAGTTTAAAGGAGGTGCAACTAAACCGCGAGCGTGCATGGTTGATGCCTACTACTCGTACATCGTTGTGCTTGTGGGCTAGGAATTTCGTTAAAAATGATTTCCGGTAGGAAACCCCCAAAGATCCCGTATTATAGTCTGATTTTTATTCCCGTCATTAAACGCATATTGTCGATGGTAAGAATTCAATTTGGAGGGGACGTGTTGAGAACAAAAACTAAAAAAGCCGGATACAGCTGAAATGCTCACTTTGTTCAAAAAAGAAAGCTAAAGAAAATGCTTTAACCCATCTTTATACCTGAACTTTTTTAATCGAATATGTGAAGGATTCATACCAGATTCAAGTGAATAGATTGTCGTAAGTTCCTTTGTTTGTGTCAATCAAGAACGGAAAAGTGTCATGAACATCAAGGCCTGGGTGAAGAGAGAGGAATTAGGCCACTAAATATTGGCAGTTTGTTAAGTGACCAAAATACTTAGACAAATGATTGGCCAAGCTGTAAAAATATTAGTCTGGAACAATGAATAAGGAAAACATAATCCGATTTTCTAATAGCCTTAGTTTCGTAAAAGAATTAGTGAGTAATAATTATTTCGTATCATGTTTCTTATCTTATTTTGAATGATTCAGAGTTTTGTTCAAGTTGGGTGTTTGGAAGTATTAAATGCTTCGTCATTAGAAAAGGGACATTTTTATTATGGACTTAATCTGAGCTGGTATCGTGACATCAAATCATTGTATGATTGGTAAAAAGCAGCAACCTCTCAGAAGAAATGGAATCGTCGACACGCCCCAAAAACTTTTAATGAAACTGACAGACAGATAAAAAATCTACTAGAAGTCCAATGTCCAGTGGTTGGATTTAGTCCAGTGATCTTCTTCTGATTACCAATTAGTCCCATTACTATTCAAGTAAATACAGTTGTTTCACAGGCCCATTTGTGTGATAACTTTAGTCCAATGACATTTTGGTTCTAATAACCATTTAGTCCGCCATTCCATTTGGTCCCATAACCATTTAGTCCAATGACCATTTAGTCCCATAACCTTTTAGTCCAATGACCATTAGATCCCATAACTATTTAGTCTCATTTAGTCCAATGACCATTTCATCCCATAACCATTTAGTCCAATGATTATTCAGTTTAATAACCAATTAGTCCAATGCCTATTTGGAAAGATAACCATTGAGTCCAGTGATCATTAGGTCTGATAACCATTATAGTCTGTTTTTTTTATTTCTGTCAGTAAACGCTTATTGTCAATGGTAAATTCGTTTGGAGGGGATGTGTTGAGAAAAAAACTAAAAGCTCTAAATGCTTTACTTTGTTTTACTGAATAGATGCTTTAACCCATTTTACATGAACCTTTTTGTATCGAATATGTAAAGGCTTCATACCGGAATCAATTGAATAGATTGTGGTACAGTCTGAGACACGCTATCGATTCCTTTGTTTTGGAGTCAATCAAAGAACGGATAAAGTGTCATGAACATCGAGGCTGGATGAACCTCTTAACGTTGAGGAGGATTAGGCCACATAAATATTGTAGTTCGTTATGAGTGACCAAAATTCTTAATACTTAGACAAATGATTGGACCAAGATGTCATGCATTATTTCTGGAACAAGGTGAATAAAATGTAAACAAATCAGATTTTTTACTATTCCTTAGTGACATAAAACAACTTTGGTGGGCGATAATTACGTATCGTATCATTTTCTTTTCTAATGTTGAACGCTTCAGAGTTTGTTCAAGTTTGGCATTTGGAATTTATTCAGTGCATTTGCCCTTCATTTTTGTTCATGAGAAAAGGGACATTTTATAATTATGGCCTTAATCTGATCTGGTATTGTCACATCGAAATTCTATCGTATTGATTGAGTAAAGTATACAACCTCTCGGAACGAATGGAATTGTCAACACGCCCCCAAAACTTTTAATGAACTGACAGGAATTAAAAAAATCCTACTATTATAGTCTAATTACTATTCAGGCCAATAACCATTTAATCCATTGCCCATTTGGTCTGATGACCATTAGTCCAATGACTATTTGGTCCCATAACTATTTGGTCTGATAATTAGTCCAATGACCATTTGGTTTGATATATTTGTATTGTAGCTACCAAATCTTTAAAGGTGCAACAATGAGATTTTGCGGCACCAAATATTGTGCCACAATAGTAATTTCATATAGATTAGACACTCAATAGATTTCTTACAGAAACATCTTAAAAGAGAAAAAAGGTGATTTTTATTCGCTTATATTTTAATGGAAAACATAGGCTGAATTTCGTATTTGCTCCTATTCAAAATTAGAAATTTCACAATTTTTGTACCAAAGGAACATTTCTCAGCATAATCCTTTCAGATGGGGAATATTTTGATGGAAAGCTTTACATCAGGGCAAAATCAGTACTTTCAATTTTTTTAGGGACACCTGATATGTGAAATCTCTCGTTGCACCTTTAAAAGGTAATGAAATATTTCCCTCTTATTCTTGAAGGATTTGCCAGAAGCAGATAGGAGTTCCACTGTTCATTTCAGTCAGTCACAGGCTAGTGACCTTGGGCAGGTAACTTCTAGAAATACCTGTTGTATTTGTGTCATTGCTGCTTCGCTGCCACCATGTTAACAGCGCAGTGTTACACCTGTGTGGTATAGCCAAATCTCCTCCCCCTTCCCATATACAAGCATGGTTTATCCCCTTCCTTCCATTCAGGTTAATGCATGGCCTACCCTGGTTTATCACAAGCAGGATTTTTGCCTATGCGGCTGCTAATTTACATACCAATTATGTTTATAAATATGACAAGCTAATTTTGTGATTCCTGAATGACTTAATTTTGCAAACAATTGCATAATTATATAATTGCTGCAAATGAATTTCTTCCCATCGAAACATAGGTTCTTTTGAAAAAATCTCACTGCCCAGGAAAATAAGGTGTTTGAATTTTACAGCATTGCCAGATGTAAAATTAAATCTTTCATAATTTGGTGTTTCAGGAACAGGTTATGCCAAAACAAAAATTTTAAGGCCTTATTTTCATAAGTGGTGCTAAATAGGTTAAAGGGGGATGGCCCAATTTAAGTCTATAAATTTTTCACCTTGATAGAATGGCCTTCACCTCAAAACCCCATCTGTAAAATTTCGCGCCAATATTTCATCCTGTTTTTAAGTGAGAGCTAAAAACGTGATTTGTAATCCCCATAGAGGTGGGTTGGTTGGTTAAGTAATTGATCGACCAAAATGGGGCATATTTTCGCTCCTAACATCCAAACCAAACATCCTTTAGCCCTAATATTTCACAGGGTAAATGAGAAAGATAATAGCTTTCTTTTGATATCAAAGTTTTGACCACTTCCTTTAAAATCTGGGGTCACTGGGAACGAGGCTATTAGCGATCGGACCATGGTCCACATGTTGTAAGCTGTGCATCAAGTATAGTCTAAAATGGTTTGGCATACCTATTTTGGACTCAGGTCCAGAATAGTTTTGTCTTATTTTTGTCTTATTTAGCTTGGGTAGATCATTCAGTGTTCAGACACTGCTTTCCAGTGATGCCCAGGGATCCAGGACGAATTGGGACAGCCAGGGGTTTTCACCCTACTCTTATCGACACTGGCTGCGATTACATATACAGGCGTGATTCTCCATGTATATGGGACCGATGGCTTAACGTCCTCTCCGAAGGACGGGGTATTCTCATGGTTCCTTTGCCCAAGTCCAAATGAAGCACGGGAGAGCAGAATTCCAGTTTTAATCAATAGTTCTTACAAATCAAATCCAGAATTTGGTACCCAATTAAATCCCAGCAAGTGACCCCACCGGGGATTGAACCGGGGACCTTCTGCACCAAAGGCGAATACCCTAACCATTGCGCCACGCTCTTCCATATTGGACTTTTTTGTTAAACTTACCTTATGGGTAATGGAATGGCCTAAGTCCTGAGAGGAAGGGAAGAGTAAAGGGGGAAGTGCAAGAGAAAGGTCAGAGGTCAGTGGAGATTTGATCCATCAGCTTCTCACATGTTACAAGTGGAGGCTGATCTGGCCAGCCATTTTCTGCTCATTTGTGCATTGATTGTTGACACAATCATCATATAGGACTTAATAGCACTTTCTCTTCTTAGTACTTTGGTGGCCCTTAGTCCTTTGAACATAGCAAGTGACTCCAGTCGCTGAACGATCAAAATTTGTCAAATTTTGTTTCAAAAAGGTCAAAATTATTAATTTTCCAGTGCATATCCAGAATCAGCATGAAAAATGTGTCTAATTAGTCCAAACAAGCCTAGTCTTTGCTGATATTCTTTTTAGATGGCTTACCAAATGACCTGCAAGCATTTGTGATGCCATCTCTAAAGCCACTGACATATGTGCTATACAGAATTGGCCCGTGTCGGTAGGGTTAAGACCCCGATTTTGTACCTCTAGCTCTCCAGCGGTTCCCAAAACCCCCATTTGAAGCCTAATTCAGTTCTTAAGCTACCCCTTTGGGAAAATATTTGCCTCAGAAGCTAAATTTTAGTTCTCCGCAAATTCCTTCATTTCAGTTTTGAAGGCCCTACTTTGAGAGACAAAATCAGTTCCCAAGCCCCCAAGTTAGGAAATCGGGGCTGCACATCCCTACCTGAAAAAAGTTGACTGCCTCCCGCTGTAAGTGGTGCTTTGAAGCCTTAAAAATGTGACTATTTACTTTTACTTCCAGTGAAATACCATTTTCTCTGTTGGACTGGTATTTGTAATCCATTCTCAATCCATGCTAGAAATGCAAATTTACATATTTTATTGCTTTACCCCAAGAGCCAAAAAGTCACCCTTTTTGTGCATGCTGTTCTTTTAGTAATGATAGTAATGGAAACAGTGGGCAGTTGATGCTATAAAATTTCACGTTATAAGCTTAACTGAAGAATTCAACAACTTAAGGCAACTTTACTGCATGCAATAAATTCCATGAATATCAATCTGCACTTCAACAGGGCTGATCTTCTTATTGACAGTATCTCTTTTATAGCTCAAATCAAATAGTTGGCCAATAAAAAAAGTATGGCTTACTTTTATTGCACTAAAGATGGGGAAATATCTTTTGAATAGGTCCCATAAAATTGGTGAAAATCAGATAGAGTTAAGTGTGTCATTTGGTGTGATATGCCTTTTCATTTGTTTCCTCGCATGATTTTGTGGGCACTTTTTGGAAATTTTATTGCCTTATATAGGTATAGCAAAGAAATGTGTTAGTGGTGCTTTGAAGCCTTAAATTGTATGTGGTTATTTACTTCCAGTGAAATCCTTTTTCTCACTTTCTCTCTCTCTTGGACTGGTATTTAGTTCATAATGAATAGCAAATTTACATATTTTATTGCTTTACCCCAAGAGCCAAAAAGTTGGCCTTTTTGTGTATGCTGTTCTTTTAGTAATGATAGTAATGGAAACAGTGGGCAGTTGATGCTATAAAATTTCACGTTATAAGCTTAACTGAAGAATTCAACAACTTAAGGCAACTTTACTGCATGCAATAAATTCCATGAATATCAATCTGCACTTCAACAGGGCTGATCTTCTTATTGACAGTATCTCTTTTATAGCTCAAATCAAATAGTTGGCCAATAAAAAAAGTATGGCTTACTTTTATTGCACTAAAGATGGGGAAATATCTTTTGAATAGGTCCCATAAAATTGGTGAAAATCAGATAGAGTTAAGTGTGTCATTTGGTGTGATATGCCTTTTCATTTGTTTCCTCGCATTATTTCATGAGCACTTTGTGGAAATTTTATTGCCTTATATAGGTATAGCAAAGAAATATAGTTTGTTTGCTGACCTTAAGGAAGATAACCTTTGGTAAGATTTATTAAAGAAATATTACAAAAGTGCAGGTCATTGTCCGTGGTCAGTGATACTTATTTTTATGTGGCAAAATTGCTATCATAGCATTTCAATTTTGAATATATGGTGCTTGTGTTCAAGGGATTACTATGTTACATTTAAAAAGTATAATAAACAAATAAGAGATAAATATTTAACTCTTGTTATGTCTGAAGGATTTGCCAGAAGATTTGGATAAAATCTTCACCATTCACTCCAGTGAGACACAAATATGTGATGCCGGGCAGGTAACTTCTAGAAATACCTGTTTATTTGTGTCATTGCTTTCGCTGCCACAATGTTAACAATGCAGTGTTACACCTGTGTGGTATAACCAAATCCCCTTCCCCTCCCATACTGGTTAGCAGCAGGTTTACCCCCTCCTTGGGTTTAGAATGGCATATGTATTAAAAATTATGGGTACTAATATATAACTTAAATATTTTACAATGCCAAATATCAAGCGATTCTGGTTCTTTGTGATTATTTTGTTTATTGGCAAGATCAATAAAATATAACCAACTAGCCCCTTTCATTTAAAGCTACGACTCAGAGGATGTCAAAATGTAATCGTTTTGTTTGTTAATTAAAAATAGTCAACAAAAATTAAGAGATTCACAAAACTGCTTAATCCCAAAGTCTGAGATGAATTGGATTTTCTGTTCTGATGCATTACACCTGTATGTGTAGTATTGGAGTCCCTTAGGATACTGTGTATAATAAAAAAAATCCAGATCTGGAATTTATTACAAAGTTGTGATTTTCTATTAAACACCAATGAGTGAATCCCTCCATCTTGTATGTAATCTATTTGCTGGAATAGCCATTTAAATAGTAACCAATTGAATGTATCCAAAAGTTGCTTTTTTGCATACATTCTTTGTTTGCCCTTAAGTGGTTATATTGGTGATCAGTTGGTTATGACTGACTTAATCTGATGTTTGATAGAAAGTCAGACACCATTCATTCATGCATACAGAAAGTGATATGAAATGTGTCAATCCTCACTTAAGCTTTGCCAACCTTTCCTGCTTTATAGGAATCATCCCTATTTTGAACTTTGCAAAATTTGAAAATTGCAAAAAATAGGGATATCCCTATTTCTGAAATTTCAAACCTTGAAATAATTGCCAGAAAAGTTCTGAAATATTTTCTGGGCTCCTGAAGCTCTTCCTGCAGCTTCAAAACACTAAAACCCAGTAACTTCAGGAGACTCTACCCCTGTGTACTCCACTAGAGGCCTTAAAGTGGATCACAAATAGATGCCACCCTTAAGGACTTTCGTGATGAGGTGTTCACGGCACATGCATTCAGATTTTGGGGTTCTAAATGTTGGCAGGTATGAAGTAGCAAGATCAGAGAGTTGGCCAGATGTAGTCGAACACTTCAGCTAGATGAAGATAAAGATAAGATAACTTGCCTGAATCTGCATGTGTATTTAAGATGCAGTGAAATAGTGTTACAGAAAAGCCCTGAGTCCAGTCCGGGCTAGGTGTTTCTTAGTATATTGTTGGATATTAGACTCATCACAAGGGTTCCAAAAGTAATTGTTAACAAAAAACAAGTGAAGCAATCCCTTCGGTGGACAACAAAGGATAACAACACCACTTTGGGACACCACAAGAGAGTTAAAAATGAATCTTTGGAAGACCACAAAAAGGTCTTGAAATGACCCTTTGGGAAACTACAAAAGGTTTAAAATTGAACCCTTTGGGAGGACACACAAAAGGGTTTTTTAAAACATGAACCCTTGGGAGACCACAAAAGGGTTAAAACTGAATTCTTTGTGGGGACGACCATAAGAAGGCTAAAATGAACCCTTGGGAGACTACAAGAGAGTTAAAATGCATCCCTTAGGAAGACCACAAGAGGGCTAAAATTGAAACCATGGGATACATCAGGGATAAAGAAGGGTAGACGTTTCAAATAGAATTCCCATGGATGCAAATGAGGTAATGCCATTCATTCCGTCAAGTGCTACTGCACAACGTCACAAAGCGCATACCGATCAATATGTTAATACCTCATTTGCATCCATGAGACTTTATATGAAACGTCTACCTAAAGAAGTGCTATTTTGATTTTTTTTTCTGCGAGCATACTTGTTATGGCTAGTCCAGCATTTTGGTTAACATGTGTTTCCTGCTGATGTACTAAGAAATTCCATAATTGCATTCATACCCAAAGAATGATGTAACCCAATTAAAGCATGTGAGAGTTCGTGTAATGTTTATGGTGAAAAATATTGCTGAAGAGTTTAAAGGTGTGTGTTCCGATCGTCTTTGGGATCCCCTTGATTTACCCGGAAGTAGTATCGATTTTGATATCAGATGAAAGGCCGTATTTTTCTCATTGACGTCCTGAAATTTGAGCCCTCAAATCCATTTCATTCCCAAGATATAAACAAAAAACCGCCGTTTTAGTGGTTAACCACTTTAATTAGCACAGTATTGAATAGGGCTTTGCAACATGCATTATTGCGTCTACCATCAAAACTGCAAGTTTGTTTCCCACGGTACTTGATGGGGTGTATGTGCAAGTGCCAGACACTCATATCAAGTAGAGAATACAATACACATAAATCGGAACAAGCACCTTTAAATTTCCCAGTGCTTTGACAAACCCTGATCAGGTAATTACTCCCATGATCAACGCTATCAAACATATTGGCCCGTATTCCAGAAACTTGTTTAGCTAAACGCGATTTTAGCTTAAAATCACCGTAATTTAAAATTGCGTTTAAGCAAAACGCGTTTAAATATTTGTAACCTTTTGCTTGCTTAAACAGAAGCTTTAAACACGAGTAACATCGTCGTTATTTAAAGACGCTAACTTGAGTGTATGAAAGGCCCTATTATGTTTTAGTGGTTGAGCGCACAAAGTGTATCATGGCTTTCCGTAGCATTTAAGGTGATGCACCAACTGGGCGAGAATAGTATGTACCAATGCTGTTGTCAATAGGACAGTGCATTGGGCCGTGCACTTGGCGGAAACACACACAAAACACTTCTTAAACTAGCCCCATACCTAGTTTAAATTTCGATGCATTTTGGCGGAGTTAAAATTGCGTTTAACTTTAAACTCCTTTCTGGAATTGCGTTTACTTAAACGATACGTTTATCTCGCATATAAACGTTCGCTTAGCTTAAAATCGCGCTAAACACCTTTTTGGAATACGGGCCTTTATGTGTAATAATGCCAATTATGTAATTGCAAGAGATCTTTGTAATTAACAAATTCTACTTTGTTTTTTCCTCTAACAGATTTGTTTGCTTGCAGTTCATGCTTCAGCCAGACCCATAGCTGGGGGGTTGGGCCTTAAAAAAATAACCCCCCAAAATGACTTGTAGTATGTCTAAAATGACTCCATATATGGGTCAAATGACTCCTGACACAATTTTTTGGTCGATTCATCAAAGGGGCTGGAAAAATCTTTCCCCATTTTAAAAACATGCTCTCCTAAAAAAACCCTGAAAAATCTGCCCCCATTTTCCAAAATTCACTCCCCCCCCCTGCAAAAAAACCTGGCTATGGGCCTGGCTTCCACTTTTATGATGGCATCATTGGTCTCAATTTAAAATACAAATAGTAACTATTCAATACAAAATATGCTATATACAGCAATATTGTTTATCAAGTGTATTGTAATATTTTATTATCCCTCTGGCTTGAAAAGCAGAAGGGGAATTTTGTTATCCCCCTGGCTTGAAAAGCAGAAGGGGGATTTTGTGATATATAGTAGGCAAGTCTGTATATATGTGTATGTATGTATGTATGTGTGTGTTCCAGTTTGGTTAGGTTTTCATTTTTCACATCATATTTGAAGAGTTTAAGTGTGATTCAAACCAGACTTAGGGTTAAGGTGCAATAGGGGTTCCTTCATATGTGGATGATATCAAAGGTCATGGACCAAGGTCATCTGAGGTCATGTTCCATAGTGCCATCTTGCCAGGGGAATCACGCAAGTTTACTTGCTGTATTGTTTTTTTAGTACCATGTTATGTATCACAAAACAGTACTCTGGAAAGTGAAGAAACATTTCAATCTTGTTCTTATTGAAGGATTTGCCGGAGTCGGACAGGAGCTCTACCCTGCACTCTTGTCAGTCCCAAATTAGTGACATTGGACAGGTAACATTTGTAGCAACGATTTCTAGAAACACTTGTTGTGTTCTGTTGTTGCCGCTTTGCTGCTGTTGTTGCCGTGTTGGCAAAGCGGTGTTTCACCTGTGCTGCATGGCCGACCAATCCTTCCCCCCTCCTTTCCATACAGGTATATATGCATGTCCAAATCTCCCCTCCTTTCCCCTTCCCGTAAAGGTATTCACGTAACTTACCCCCTTCCTTTCATGTGCAGGGATCAACACCAACTGGCATGGTGGCTGAGCATATACACCTCACACATATTGAGCAATAACAGATAAAATTATTTCAGAATTGCATATTCCCCCACCCTGATATTGCCCAACCCTAACCATAATATTTGCCCAATTTTAAATATTTTGTATTATTGCTTACAATGGTCGACATATACATAATGTCAGTGAAGCAGGTATGCATTCATAGTGTATGCAATCATAAAAGATTACTTAGTGGGATTTACACTCAAACTTCAACAGATTTAGTAATTTTGATCAATTTAAAATCTTTTTGATAACTGGTTAAAAAATGGTTCCAAAGTCACACAACTATGTATTTTCAAATACAAAGAATCCTAAAATGGAAATTGAAAATTTGGTGCCTTTCGATTAAAGGTGCATGTTCCGATCGTCTTTGGGACCCCTCTGATTTACCGGAAGTAGTATCAATTTTGATATCAGATGAAAGGCCATATTTTTCTCATTGAGCCCTCAAATCCATTTCATCCTCAAGATATAAACAAAAAACTGCCGTATTAAGGCGACGAAAATGAAAAACCCTGTTTTACGGGCCCGACCGACCCTGATTTTTCAGTTTTGCAGAATTTTTTTTTTTAGTTTTTCTAAAAATCATGTAAAATCAGCCTGTTTTTAGCCCAAATTTATCAATTTTGGCAAATATTTTTAATAAAATTTGTTTGTAAAAATTTTTAATTTTTTCTCTTGATTTTCAGATTTTGGGGCTATTTTAGACAATTTGAGCTCCAGAAAAGAAAAAGAAATTAAAAAAAGAAAAAATTCGCCCGACCGACCGACCCTACTCGAAAGGTCCGCTCGCCCGTAAAACAGGGTTGTCTTTTTTCGTCGCCTAATGGTTAACCATCAGTATTAGCACAATATTGAATAGGGTTTGCAACATGCATTATTGCTTCTACCGTCAAAACCGCAAGTTTGTTTCACACGGTACTTGATGTGGCGTATGTGTAAGTGCCGGGCTCTCATATCAAGTAGAGAACGCAACAGACATAAATCGGAAAAAGCTTTAAGAAAAAAATGTGTCGGCCATTGTTTGTATTATTATTATTCTTTGGGAGGTCAGGCAGTGCATGCATTGTTTTGTTTATTGTTTAATGTTCATCCTACATTGTCAAGGTGGACAGAACATCCAACTGACTTTTTTTTGTGCTTTACAATTGTAGGATTCCGTCAACAAAGTTCAAAGTTTTGGTGTTGTCAGCTTGAAAAGTTTTTGTGTTGTCTGCATGCAGATTGACACATCAGGATTATTTTGAAAAAGAGTGAGATAGTGAGAGTGAATGAGAGAGTGAGTGAGTGAGTGTGAGTGAGTGAGTTAGTGAGTGAGTGAAAAGATGGTGTGAGTGTGGGTGAGTGAGAGTGAGTTAGTGCGAGTGAGTTAGAGTGAGTGAGTGTGAGTGAGTGATTGTGTGAGTGAGTGATTGTGTGAGTGAGTGAGTGAGTGAGTGAGTGAGTGAGTGAGCGAGCGAGCGAGGTAAAAATGTTGTCTTTGCACATATTGGAATCGTACTCATGTACAAATTAACTTCATAGTTTAAAAATAGAACATTTTGAACTCTATACTTTGCATATTCATAAATAATTCATTTGATTATTTGTCAAATTTGTTTGATTCAATTGAAACTTGCTCAAGATAATCTTATATATCAGGGTAAACAAAAAAAACCATATGAGGTCATCCAGTGTCAAAGGTCATTCAGAGGTCACATTTTATATTTTTGTGCCCTTTTGCAAACTGGCAGACAACACATGCGTTCTGGGGAACGATGTATTTTTACGTTACATGTTCTTTAGATTAAGTGGCAGTGGAATTGGTGGTGGAGGTGGTGGAATTTAAAGAAAATAAAATGGAATCGGCCTAATCTGCATGGAGCAGTGGCGTAACAAAAAAAAAAAAAAAAAAAAAAAAAAAAAAAAAAAAAAAAAAAAAAAAAAATGGGGATGGAGAAGCTAAAAAATGGGGACGAGAAGAAGGGGAGAAGGGGAAAAATATGGGTCTACCCGGCGAGCGAAGCGAGCCGGAAAAAAATGGGGAAACTTCTTGAGTCTTGCCCCCCCGGAGGCTCAGGTCTGGTTACGCGCCTGGCATGGAGATAAAGACAAATCCTATTCCAGTTGGCATTTTATTGTCTACTAAAACATGAAACTGAATTCCAGCTAGGCAGATAGTCTATTAACCATCTTCCTTGTTTATATTGTGCAGGATTTTTAGACTATTGCCACACAACAACGTAAATGAAAGTCAGTGTAAAAGTTACTGACAACTTAGCATCCTCGGTTTACTAGTCCAGGGTTATAGTTCATCTGGTCAGATGTGTGGATGTCGTATTTTTAACACAATGTTAAACATGCACATTGCAGTAAGGCAAAGCTGTAATCACGAGCGGACAAAGTGCGTGCGAGATATGCACACAAAATAGCTGCGTAAAAGTGACGATGTCACTCCTTTTGCCTGGACACTTTTACGACCTTTAGAAAACCGGCTTATGCTTATGCAGATGCGGTGAGCGTGCCCATGCCCAGATGTGTTCAGAAAGTGACCGCATGAATTCAAAGTCCACTTGATTTATATCGGTCACTGGGCATGGGCACCGCATGGGCACCGCATCTGCATAAGCATAAGCCCGGTTTTCTAAAGGTCGTTATTATATACCAACTGAGCTAATGGGTCAGATGGGAAAGAGCAGTGATATTCTATCTATAGGCCTTCAGTTCAACCCTGCATGTTACTCTACTATCACTGCTTTATGTCCCATGTTCATGTTGTTGTGTGGTAGAAGTCTTAAAAATCCTCCATGTTATGTTGATTACCTACATGTTTGAGCTTTCTTTTGTTATCGTCTTTTGTTAGCTTTAAAAATAATACTACACAAGATAGCTTTGTAGTTTAACAGTCCATTCAGAACTGTAAGGAAAAACATATAATATTATGTATTACAGTGTTTGTCAAAATCTCTTGGACATGTAACCATGGATGCCCGCTTTCCCATCAATATGATGCACCGTTGGATTGCAAGTTAGCGCAGTTCACGCCAAGAGATACACACGTGTGCGTCATGTTCAAAGGATTATAACAAACACTGTAGGGCCATTCTTCGGTCACGTTTGTGACCCCAATGCTGTTTTGTCAACGTAACAAATCGGTTATTCCTTTTTACATTATTAATAACCTTGCGTCTAAGCCTAACCAAAAATAATGTATCCACTTTCACTTGATTGGTTATTTCATCATGGGGGGCAAATAAAGTTCGGTCATGTTTGTGACCATCAGATGGTCACACACGTGACCAAACTTTGGGGGCAACCATGACAAAATAACCAATCTACCAAAAGTTGAAACATTATTTTTGGTTAGGTTTGGACTGAAGGTTATTAATAATGTAAAAAGTAATTACAGATTGGATACATTGACAAAACAGCATTGGGCTGAAAGTAAAAAATCACCGGTTTTGGTCACAAACGTGACCGAAGAATGGCCCTGTATACTTTGTCCGACCTGAAGTATGAAGTGGCAACGCGCGCGTATACCCAGTGCCGCCTTTCAGTTGCAGTGCGCTTGTGCTTCGACTACGTACGCGCTGAAAGTCGGTACAATGTATACGCCCGCGTTGTTACTTCATAGTTTGAGCTGGACAGAGTATAGATAATGCTGAATGCTTTCAGAGGTAGTGCAAGTGAAACTCAACAAACTGCCCAACTTAGTGGACCTTTTTCACATAAACATTGGAAACGTTCATAGCAAAATACAAGGTACGCGAGCGTTTAAGAAGCTTATCGGGTCATCATGTTCGGTAAACTTCGAAAAAGGTTTTGAAAAGGTCTATAGTATAATGTTTGTCACTGCATGACATTGATTAACTATTAATTTTCCCCTTTCTATGAATGCTGTAGCCCTAGGCTTCCCTTCAATGATTCCTCTCATCAAAATTAAAGAAATCTTACCCCTTAAATCTCTATTTGTCACAAAAGAATGAATTTTGTGATCAAAATAATTAGAATCAGAAATCCTGATTCCAATTCAACGACTGCTGGAAATGTTCCTCCAATATAAAGTAGAAAGGCAGTAGTATTCAAGGAGTAAAGATAAATTTTACTTCCCAAAAAGAATTTCTCATAACATACATATCCTACTATGAGAAATTGACCAAAATTCTGGAAGAATTCTGGAGAAATTTTTAGTTCAGCCCCAGAGGGAGGGCTCTAAAAACAACTGTCTCTCTGTGAGCACCTGCAAAAGGTTGAATTTCTGGAGTGAAATTACACTCTTTTGCTGCGAGTTTCACTCTTTTTTGGAGTGGTTTACAAGAATTTTTCTCTTTCTGAGAGTGAGGTTTTTGCTTTCTCACATTTACAGAACACAGCAGGATCACTTCAACCCCCACCCCATACAACCTTTACAGTATCTCTAATTGGCTCATTACATATTCTAACATAACCTCGAAATAACCTATCAAAATAGACCTTCTTTATATCTCTATGTACCTCTAAACTTTTCTTACCTTACTTCTTATTGGATAATTACATCATAGAACCATACAAATACCCAATAAGATTGGCCAATGGTGCCCAGAGGGATGCTAACATCCCCTGAACCCAGAGCCCTGAACTCTCGTCAAGGTGAATAGACTGTGTCGTCGTTTGTTTGTAATTCCAGGCAATATAATCCATATTTAGCAGTTTATCACTATCAGATTCAATTCTCATTTGGTTGCGGATCGCACCAAAGGAAAACTCGTTCCGACACGTTGCCCAATCAAGCCGACGTTTTGTAGGCTTGAGAGAACTTTGAAATCCAAATAAGATAACTAATAATGGTATTTTGCATGCCACCGCTTATAATATGCCGTGCTGAGAAAATGTGTGAGGAGGAGAATTCAAATTGGCACCCTCGGGCAATCGGTATGTTTAGGGACGGTTTGGTGCTTAATGATATTCACTTAATCCAATAGTAGAATTAGGCAGAAACAGGCCACGCAAGCTTCAAAACAAAGTTTTTTACCTCTAACGCCCACTGGCGTGGCCCGTGGGGCTGATTTGCCTAGATTGCGGTGAAGATGCTGCTACACATTGGCTTCCAAATTATGAAGCAATGTCTTATTGCATGGCTACAAGTGTAGGAATTAAAAACTGTTTAGTCACGGAGGAGGAGGAGGAGAAGGAAGTTGTAGATGCATAGGGGTGTGTCATTGCTGAGTAAGGACAATGTTATTCATTACAGTGGTTGGTGGTAAGAAGCCTGTCTTACTTTAGTCCAGGGGTGTCCAACTTTTTTGATGCAGGGGCTGCATTGGTTGAACCCACACTATAGCGGGCCACAATCAAGTAAAAGGGGCATGAAGTTTGGTGTTTGACTTGCCTGCAAGAGTCTGGAAGTAGGGCCCACATCTATAACAGTTTTTGCTGAAAAGGGGACCATAGCTACAGCAGAGATACAGATTTTGGGCTAAATTTAACACAAATTTTCCATTTTTCTGAGAAATGTTGACCTTTTTAGCAAATTTTGGAGACAAAAAATGGCTTAAGTTTGAAGAAATTGGACTAATTTCCACAATTTTTAGAAAATTTTGTTTTATGTTGATGAAATTGGACTAATTTTCCAACAATGTGTAGAAAAGTTTGTTTTCAGATTGAGGAAATTGAACTAATTCAAATGACATTTTTTAAAATCTATATTTCAGATTAGGTTCTACATTTTATTTGTTCTGGGAACTACCTCGTGGGCTGCATGCAAGCTCTTAGCGGGCCGCAAATGGCCCACGGGCCGCAGGTTGGACACCCCAGTTTTAGTCTATACCCTGACCAGTCACATTGCAAAATGGTAGCTGTGTGTTAATTACCGTCAGTTGGTATAGCCTAGAGTAAGGTAGCACAAGGAATGAGAAAAGGAAATCTGTGTCCACTAGAATTACTTGACACACAACTGGGAGAGGGGTGGGATTACTCAAAACAAGTGACCATACGGGGATGTGCCGTGAACATGGGTCTCATTTTCAGCCTTCTGGTATACCAATGACCCCGTTTTCCATGCCAATTTTGGTTTAGTAATGTTTTTTTTTCAACATTTTCTCAAATTTGTTGGAAAATTAGGCACATTTCCTCAATCAGAAGCTACAAATTTCTGAAAAATATTAGGAAATTAGTCCAATTTCCCCAGTCTGAAGGCAAATTTTCCTAATTTGCTAAAATGTCAACATTTTGAGGAAAAATGGCAAATTGACGTTAAATTTGGACCAAAATCTGTATCTCTGGTATAGTTATGGGTCGCTTTTTTGGCAAAAAAATGGTATCGATATGGGTCCTATTTTAGACTCACAGATAAACTAAACTAAACTAAACTTGAGACCCCAGGAGGGACACACAAGATATTCAAAATCATGGTGCATGGATGGGATAAGTACTCAAAGAAAACAAAAGTTGACCTACTTTTGATCATAAAATGTTTTACCTCATAAGGCAACCAGTTTTCCTTCTAATTTAAAAAAAAAAAAAGCCCACAAATTTACTAATGGCTTAAACAACCTATTGTCTGGCTAATTTCAAGTTGTTTTCTCAAACCAGCGGTGATGCCAAAATGTTGGAGTTCTTGATGGGCCCTCCCTACTACAAATATAAGTGCTGATACAACTGAATTACAACATTGGCCAGGATGAAGTGAAAGTATTCTGATGTGTCCCAGCAGCAGTGGAATAAGTGTACTATGGACACATGTGAAGAAAATCTTAGTATGACACCCATGCCTATATAGTTTGCTACATATTCCAATTGTACTACCAGCAGTACAGAGGGTGTATGTACAACAACTAGAACAGCCTATTAACCCACACACATGCACGCAAAAAAAACCCAACAAAGATTGTCTGTTATTCATGTCTCATCTCATATAGGGAATGTTTACAAACTATATTTTACATGGTTAATAGATTGTAACCAAATGTAGGGGTGTATTGTAGAATGTAATTGATTGTAGGGGTGTATTGTGTGCATTTGTCGCTAACGCCTACAGAAAATCTGAACAATTCTGTTGGAAAATGCAGCTGAATTTCCATATATAGTGTGTCATTTTGATACAATTGAGTCAAATATTTCCAACTAATTATGAAAACAGGTTGTAATATTGAGGGCTTGTTAGTGAGTCTTGCTCCAGTTCCTCTCATACAGTGGTTGTTACAAAACTCAAATTTCTTTTTAAAAAACTTCAATAAACTCAACTGTTTTACTCCTTCAGAGATATCTGAAAAATCTATGCTATGCCAACTTCACTGTAGTAACAAAGGTGGAGGAAAATGAGCAGAAATGTTGACAAATGCACTACCCATGATGAACTTTTACACAGCAAGATTCCTCACAACACCATTTAGTATGTGTGGTCCAGTAGAGCCCCACTGTAGTCAACGTATTTGTGTCCCTGGGCAAGGTACTTTTGCTGATCTGTGTGTAAAAGTATTCCTTGTTTTAGCAAATGCAAGTGTCACACAACCCACCCTCATCTGCATCCAATATGTTGTATTGCCCTGCACTGTTCTTTATCAGTTTGCAAAGTGAAGAGGCCAAAGTCATGAAAGTGTAGGACCAAGACACCCTTGTGAGCTCTCGTGGCTTGCCCTCCCTGGTCATGGGACTGGGGTCCCAAGGGCCCCTGGTTTGATTCCCAGGATGTGAAATCTTCTTTAGCTTCTATCAATTTACCCCTTCCCTTCCTTCTGGGACTAGAGACATGAGGGGTGTTACACACATTAGGGTTATATACATGTATGTTGTTTTGCAATTACTAAGAAATCAATGAATGGTCATATGACCTATTCTCTCAATATGGCAAATTCACACTATTTTGGGGAATTTCCCTCATTTTGAGGTTCTTACTCTACTGCCTACGGTATTAAAGGGGCAACGAGAGATTTTGAGGTACCCAAATATTCTACCATAATAGTAATTTCATATAGATTGGACACTCAATAGATTCCTTACCTTGTGTTTGGCTACAGAAATGTCTTAAAAGAGAGAAAAAAGGTGATTTTGATTTGCTTTTTAGTCAATGTAAGCATAGGCTGAATTTCGTATTTGCTCCTATACGAAATTAGAGATTTCACAATTTTTGTACCAAACAAACATTTCTCAGCTTAATCCTTTCAGATGGGGATAATTTTGATGGAAAGCTTTACTTCAGGGCAAAAATCAGTATTTTCAATTTTTTTAGGAACACCCGATTTGTGAAATCTCTCGTTGCACCTTTAATATCGGTTACCTCCGTGATAAATGTTGGTTTGCATGTATTTCAATTTGGCAAAAACGACCTCTTCATTTGATTACCCCTCATTATATTGTGATTACTCCACATTGTAACACAATAGTAATTAAAGAGTTGACACAATGATTGATCTCCCCAAAAAGAGATAAAAGATCATCTGTCTCGCTTAAAAATTTATGCTCAAATCTATTGGTTTGAAAAATGATGTCATATTGTTTGTCACCGAAATAGACCAGAACTGGTCTAAAATTGAACCCTGTAATGATAGGAGACATGAACCAAGAGGTCCATAAACTCCATAAATTTGTCCATGTGGGCAGACGGACTCATGGCTATATATGGGTAATATGTTCCTTTTGATAGAATGTGTATTGTCATCTCGTCTTTTTTTGTGTGTATTTTCTATGGATTGGTTTTTTATGTTATTTTGTGTGTGTGCAATATGGTGAATCTTCAGAGTTATTTGAAGCAATCCCAAATGCAATGCACTTTAGTTATTTTGCATGATACATTATCTGTATCATATCAATAAAGTGCAATATTTTTTGTGGTATTTTATTTTCACAGTTAGAAGATAAGCCCATGTGTTCATTACACTTTTGTTTGGGGGGAATTTGGTCAAAAGGTCTCTAACTTTTTCACCAAAATTTTACCTCTTTTTGACAAAAAGGCATAAAAAAAACAAAATTTTTCTAAAAAAAAAACTTCCACCCCCCCACCCCCTGGTTTCGGGCCTGCTGCTACAAATATAAAATCAATTTTGGTTGTGGTTACTCAGAGAGTATTTTTGAGCTAGTAAGAAAGTGGTACAACCATGTTACTATAAAAATACCTAGTTTCTCCAGGTAGACAAGGATGCATTATTACTTGTTAGTTCAATGGCAAGAGCTGCCGTGCTGGTAATAATAGGTTGCCGGTTCGAGTGGCAACCAAGCGCATATGTTTTTTTTTTTTTTAACACATTTGCGGCAACTGGCCATTTCCAGATAAGATTAATAAAATTCAACAATGTACTATCTTTGAGCAAGGCTAATGTGGTATGACACTGATGAACTAGAGGCAGCAAAAGTATTATCACAATCATATACCACTTTGGTAGCAAGGCAAAGACAGGTGTAACCAGTTTTGACTCAAGGCTGAAATGTGGTACAATAATGATGTACTACTTTGAGCACAGGTAAAGTGTGCTAACAAACAATATTGTACCACTGTGAGTGAGGCAAAAAAATGTACAATTACAATAATTATGTTGTACCACTTTTGAGTAAGGGCAAAAGTAATACAACAATGATATACCATTTTCCTGAGTAAGGTAATAAAAGTGGTACACAACAATGTACCACTGTTCGAAGCAAGCAAAAATTGACACATATTGATACCATAATGTCTTAATGAGCGCCCGGTCCATAGAGCCCGGTCATGCACATACGGCCCTGGTGAATGGGTATTTATGGGTCCCCATGACTTCATTTTATAGGCATGGTCTAAAAGATATTGCCACACATTGTGGGTATTTCTAGAACTTTGCCTTTTCATTGTAAGTCATTGAATTGTTATTTATTACATTTGCTTGTATTGATGACTTCCATAGTATATAAGTCACCTGCATAAGTGGGGGTATGAAAGATTAATACCCATAAGTAATTGTGAGGTAATTATGTTCTCATAATGGTGCGCCCTGAATGTTTTGATATGAAGAACTTAAAACTTCCATTTTTAGTCAGAATGTCACTAATCCATATTTCTTGTTGTGAATAGTATTTTGAGGCAGATGTTTATAATAAGTTTGTTTTGAAATAATAGATTTTTGCTTTTGGAATACATTTTGTGCTTGCGGTTGTATTTTATAATCTAGTTTGACTTTAATGTATTTATAAGCCAATTTCACTTTTCAACATTGGCATAAATCTAACATTTTGTTTCCATTTACGTAAATCTAACATTTTGTTTCCATTTACTGTAATGTTAAGTCATACTAGCTGAAATCCCCCATATTAGTCTTCTTATTACTTCACCAGCATTCTTGGAGGGCAGAATGACCTCTCAATAGCCAAAAAAATTTGCATGTTTTTACATTACTCCTGTTGGACGTTGCCCCCAAAGTACCCTAGGGGGGGGGGTCTCAACTCCATTTTGGGTAGGTATATGCTGGCCCGGATTTCAAAAATTGAGGCTCTGGAGCAATTTGAGGCCTCAAAAAATGGGTCCCTGGAACTAGGTTTTCCGAAAATTTCAGAAAATAGCCTGCAATTTCCCTCCATTTCCAGCTATGTTTTTAGGTTGTTTCGAAGAGATTTTTGGTATCATATGCCTTTTGGCATGTAAAAATAGGTCTCTGGAACTGAAATGGTCCGAAAATGAGGTCCTGGAACTGAAAAAGAGACTGAAAATGAGGGTTCCTATAGGCAGCCACATACCCGATCTTTCCTCCCAATGTGAGAACCACCTGGCACCAGATGATGCCACTGTACTTGGCTGTACATAAATTCTCATTTTGCTATGATAACAGAAATTTTTAACGCAGCTATTTCCTCCCATGACTGTCCATCAGCTGAGAGTCAATCCGAGCCCCTGTAATAAGATCAATATCGCTATACAATGTCTATATCAAACAACAAAAGCAATGTTATGTGAGTTAATGACCATTTGATGTCCCAACATCTGGCCCAAAGCACACCATATTACAATGAATGGTTGCAGTGATGTCACTGTCACAATGCATGGCAGTAAAAAAATAATAATTGGTAGTATAATAAAACACATTGATGGGTTATTTATTTTAAAGGAGGAAAAATGTCACCTTTGGTGGATAGGCCATGCCCTGCATTCCACTCTAACCACAGTGTAACAGGTGGGTGGGCATCTGAAACATATCCCCCCCCCAAAAAAACGAAGAAAAATGGGCATGATATTTTTATGCAATACTAGACGCAATGTTTCCCGGAACCACATATGTGGCGTAGCTCACGACTAGGTCTTTGGCTGAACTCTCTCAATAAGTTTCTTAGTGAAATACCTGGTAATGACCTAAAACGCCCCAGATATCTATGATGTAGCCAACATTTTAACATTGTATCGCATGGAACGCCTTAGAACGGTTTCAACAGGTTGGAAACGCTGAAAAACATGCGAAACAGCATACATCTGAGCCAAAAAGTGAATTTTATGATTTTATTTAAATGCCCCGTGACGTCACGATAAGCATCGGGGGGGGGGGGGGAAGGATGAGCATGGGGGGGGGGAGGAAAAATGATCACATGATTAAGCCGTCTTCGGAAGCATTCAGATGCTCGGGAAACGTCACCCAAACAATCTTTTCTCTTCAAATTGATACCAAATTTGACCGATTTGGAGTAATTGTTTAGATTTTACAATTGAATCATTATTCGCTACGCAAAAGTGTAAATTTAGAATGTTTTGACGTTTTGTTTTAATTAGGTAAGGTTTAACCATTATATTTTCATAATTAAAAAACAAATTCCCGCGTGGTGGAGTGGATAAGTTCTCGCCCCATGACCATGCGATTCCAGGTTCGAATCCCACACGGGTCGTAAGATTTCTTTTTCCTTCCTCTTTCATCTTCCTATATAAATTAATAATTTTAGCCACTAATGGTATTCAACGTACTAATTAGATTTTATTCATTTTTTCGCGAAAAATACGTGTTCTAGGCTGGATCGGACCATATCAAATGAATAGGTCTACACCTGTACAAGACGAAAAGTATTGTGAATACCGTACCAAAGGGTGGTGAAAGCTGGCAGATACACTAAGCAAATATTATCATGATGATGTGTGATGAAAAACATCCGCAAAATCAGAGAGGATGCATTCCCCGTATGGGTAATGCATCCTCTCACCACCAGAATCCTTCATCAACAACAATCATTCTCCAAGCACAGGAGCATAACACAAAATTATGTGCAACATCAAAACAGTTCAAGTCATGTACCAGTACATTGAAATCCCTTCAGCATGGCTTCAACAAACAACCCAAGGGCCCTTGGAAGTTATTTGGGATTTTCATTATTGATGAGATATCCATGCATTTAGGATTGGCACATGTCTATACCCATCATGCCCCCCATGCACCCCGGGGGATGCGCCACAACATCTATAAATGTACAGCTGGCCCCCTTCATCTGGCCAGACGCAACACATGGCATCTAGGCCTATCTCTAGTTCCGAAAACTCTGGATTCTCATGGGCAAATAGTTTTGAAATCTACTGCTAGTGTAGATTTAGTGCTTAAAAGTTATACACAGCCTCGGATAACATTATTTTCATTATAAACTAAAAAAAAATCAATATTTTGTGATGAAAATAATAGTAAGAGTGGCTCTTTTTATATATTTTAAGAGCCAAATCCAAGCTACATTGTTTAGAAACAGTTTGTGCAAATATTTGTCATTGAGAATCTAGATTTTGTCAGTGCAGGCGATAGCGTACTTGTACGTACACGTACTAGTACGTACATACGTCACCAAATTATAAAGAAATACAAAAGAATTTTACAAAATCCTCTCGGAATTCTCAGTTGTGAGATGAGAAAGGATATAAATTTCAGAACTAATGCCAAACAACATTATAAACAAATTCTATGTGTCAAAATTGTGATTTCATGTGTCGAAATTTAATTATTGATAAAAATGTCAATGATGACGTCATATCTATTTTATTAATTAATTAATTAATATCTTTTATTTGGAAGAAGATATCAAAAATCCGCTCATACATTTTGTTGATAAGCCTTAAAAACTCTATATGGTGAAGATTGCAGCTTCATAACTGTAAAAATAAACTGTCCCGGGGTGAAATGTTAAAACCTAATGTATTTCTTTAAAATGTTGCATTGAATTGTGGGGAATTATGACGCATGTACGTACTTGTACGTATACGTGCTAGTACGCTTTCTTCTGGACTGTTTGTCATGAATAAATGTCATGCCCATATTTGGAAATTTTCCAGACTGATAATGTTAATATTTTAAACAAGTTGTTTATACAGGGCACTTTAAAACTCCAGTTGTTTAAAAGTTTTAAACAATGTTTTAACAATGTATCCTTTTCCATATCATCTCTAAACAATCATAAATGTAAACTTGGAAAAAATAGTACACTTTTCCTGCAAATTTAGCTTTATAAAACTCCTGGTATTATATTAAACTTGGGTGGTCTTAAATTTGTTCCACAAGCTGAAGCTCATCCAATTTTCCCAATCCTGACCTTTAACCAACAGGCATTAGGCAAGACTAGGCAAGACCGATACATGAAGTACTTTACTGAACTTCTATAATACTATGTTGTACCTGCTAACCTACTTTTGCTTTTTTTCCCACCCTGTACACAGTTGGATCCATTGGAACGGGAATGGATGGTGTACGCTTCTCAGGGGAATGTTGGCGGGATGTGCAATCTCTTGACTCAGGACCACACCTTGTGTTCGAAAAAGGTAAGAAATTCCCAGTGGACTGGAACATTTTCTTCATCAAATCATTGGTTATTTTTGTTTGTACATTGTATGTACAATTGCTATCTACAGTAGATAGTAATTGTGCATCATGTGCTCAGATCATTTGTCAGCACTGCAAAATATAATCGTTCTGAAATACAAAGTGCCTTGCTTGCAAACCAAAGGGGAGGGAAATGCACTAGCAAAGATTTGAAATTGAAAGTTAATACTTAAAAGTAATTTTCTACAATTTCCCACTTGTCGTGGGTCATCCTTGATTTGTGCTTGAAATGACAGAATAACATATGTATACATTTTTGTTGACTTTTTGGCTCACAAAAAGTGACAAATTTCTGGGCGAGTTTCATCATTTCCAAATTAGGACAAAAGTAAACATTACATATCCCACACAGGGGCAGTGCCAGGGTAAAATCATAGGAGGGGCGAAAATCATAGGAGGGGCAAAACATTACACGATTACCTCATATAGGTAAAAAACCCTAATTTTTACACAATTTATTGCTTAAACCTCCTGTTTTTCCTGAATTTTGAAACTCTCAGGGGGGCAACTTTCCCTTGCCACCCCCTGGTGGCGCCCCTGATTCCACAAACACTGACATTAAACTTCGACACAATTCAACCAAGATTGGAGAGAGCACCTTTCACAAACTTAACTGTCAACAAATGTGGTTAAAAAATGATTGCAAGTTGTCCGTCAAACTTCAACTATTGTGGATAGCATAATTAATACAATTTATTCCGCCATAATTTGTGACAAAGTTTCCCTCAAGTTTTGACTATCAACACAACCCACCCTTCTCAAAAACCAAAAAATGCTAATAAAATAACCAGTGAAGTACAAATTATGCAATTATTTTAGCAATAATCCCCAACTTCCCTATTGTATTGACCATGCACTTTGCACTTAATCATTCTAATCCATTACCAAGACCCAAATTTTCAAAACATATCATGAATTTTCTTTAAAAAAAAAAGTGAAATTGAACTTCCAAAATGCTATTATAACGCATCCAACCAATATACATCCCCGGGGCGGGGAGGGAAGTAGTTAAAAAGCAAAGTGGACCGTATCATTATTACCAGTTAATACCCCTCTGAAACGCCATTGTAGCGTGCCCTTGAAATGTAATAAGAGCAATTTAAACGGGTGTGAAAATTTGTCCAAGTGTAAATGAGGGCCCGATTATTCAACACATGAATAAGTTTAGTAGAGGCTCGTATGTGGTGAAATGTGCTACCAATGTCTAATAGAAATAATGGTAGGGCTTCATGAGTTCACATTGTGTTTTGGAGAATGTTTGATGGTGTGAGTAATGTGTGCTAATTTATTGATTGATTTTAATGGGGTCAATTGGAGAAGCCAAATGTGTTAATGAGGATGATTGATTCGTATTAGTGACAATGATTATTATTTTCTTATTAACCCCGTGAGAACTAGCCACGTATGATGACAGGTGTCTATAGGCTCCATTACAGGACACGACATGAGATAGCCCTTTGAGTAACCAATTCAAAATATTGGCTCTATATCTCTGTGCCACCATTCTTACAATATCTTTGATGTGCTTATTACATGATATTACCTTCCAAGGTAAAGGTATAGTCAAACAGAAGACAGCTCCCGACCCACCACTTCACGACTACACAAGACTGCATTTTTTAAAAACGGCTAAAGTCTTGTCAAACTTGCAAAATTTACAATTTTTTATCCCGACAGGGATGATTAGTTGCGAGTTTACACGTCGGCAAAACAAGATAAGGGATGATGAGGAAACGCCGAGCAGTGGGACAGATCATGGAATCAACAAGATCCAGCTGTTTAATTGGCGACGCACTTGTTCAGCCCCGATTAGTCGCCGACCTTGAAACGACGGCACAGTTGTGACCAGGTCACTGTAAGACCTGCTCGTCGATTGGTCCCGAGTTGTTGACGCCAAGAAAGGTCCCGTCACATGAAGACAAACCGCGACACGACCCAAAACCCTTCCCAACTAGCACACAGGACCACATTTCTTTCCAAATCGGCGCAGTCTTGTTCAAATTACAAGACAAGAGTGTCAATAGCCGAGCAGTAGGCGATCAAGCATGCATGTCAGTTCTCAATCAGTCGGAGACCTTACCACGACAGCACAAGGTGCTGTCAAGACTGCATGTCGGTGACTCTCTTCAGTAGTCGCCGGCTTTAGTAGCCGATTCAACATATCCACGTTGACGTGCTATTTTCTCTCCCGCTTGGAGCAGACTCAGTGCCGACCACTTTCCAACTTCACACAACCACTCATGATGCGCCCAACTCATCGGCACGCTTCCAAACCGTCATGTGTTCAAGCCGACCTTCCCGATTCCAAAACCCGCCACAATTTTTTTAATAAGCTTGCAAGAAAAAATCGGTGGCGGGATTTGGATTTTCAAAATTTGCCACGTGCTCCGACCACACAAGACTGCAGAAGACTGTATATAGGACAGTCCCAGACTTGGACAAAAACTACAGCTGAAAAAGGAAAATTACGATTTCGAAAAATGGCCATTCGACACCAGTCTTGAGCAGTCTGGAAGCGGTTTTCTAGCAAATAATGGGTTAATAAGACTACAGAGACTGCACAGAAACGGCCAGCCTTGCCAGAAACTACACTATGAAAAAGAAAACTGCTCACGGAAACTTGCCAATCGGCACCAGTCGGGAAAGCAGTCTGGGAAGTGGTTTTCTAGCAAAGCAAAAAATCGGCTGTGTGTGTGACTGAGCCTTAACCAAACAAAATAGTGCTTAGATGCCCAGGTTAGACCATGACACGGTAGTATCAAAAATGATGATCATTTACTAATACTATCATAAAAACTAAATAAGAATCATGTTAATAAATATTATTGTGATACATGAGTGACGATATGACAATGACATAATTTTGATAAGAACAAAAATATCATTGTCAATCTTCATATGTCGTGGCCATGACATAGTGTCGCATCTGATTTTTTGGTCAAATTGAGTTAATAGTTGATTCTGGTTACATTTTTATGTAATCTTTCAACTTGTACCCAAAAATAAAAGTAAATTACTATCTCTTAACCAACTAGCCGCAGTCGAATAACACCCATTTTGTATAAAACGGGTGTTCTACCAACGCAAGCGAATACGTATTCGTTAGCTGAGTTGTCCAAGTATCTCAAAGCACACAGAATAAAGCAACGAATAAGTATTGCTGGGACAAAGATTGCTATTTTCAGTGATCAAAATCGATATAGGTTGGCCAAGATTAAGGCAATTTACCTTTCTATACTTCATGAGGGATTGGTATGTTATTTCAAATTTTAAGTTTTGTGTTTTGTGTTGTTTTATTATGTTATGTACTAATGAAACCTACGGTGTCCTGTTGCGTCGTTAAAATGAATTATGCCAAGTTTTGTAGTTTTAACATTTGTACAAATAAAACCAAAAATTGATCACTTTTAGGGGGACATATGACCTTAACCCGCGTATACCAAGGGGGTGAGTATCCACCAAAGGTAAAAACTTTCCTCCGGTGCGCAAAAACGTTAACAACTTGTCTGTTAAGTCTCCATATATTAATTACATCTTCTGCTCATTTTGGCGAATAAATGTGAAGATAGCCGCCGTTCCACCGGGTTAGCGTCGAAGTCGATGGGTGGGGAGTGGTTCTATTACCTCTACTACCCAATATTGAAATATAGCATTATGATTGGTCAGTTATGCCCATTATTATCGGGGGGGGCCACTCTAAACTAATGATGTACACATGCGTGACCAAAAAAAACGGATGTGAAAAGGGGGGTTGTTTTTTAGTGTCGGACGCGTCGCGCGCGTCACGCGTTTAGGGTATCAAAAACGCCGATTTTCATGAATAAGGTTAGTTTCAAAAATTGGCTCAAACGCGTTTAGGGTACATGTGAAAACCATAGGGAAATGTTCTGTTTTTATTCATGAGCCCCAATTAGTGATTTTATAACATGCAAAACATCGTTTATTCTGGTTTGGATAGTTGGCCATGATGGCCAGAACTGGTCCAACGTCAAAATACGACGCATGTCAATCGCCCTGGCGCCGACGGACAAAATGCGTTTGGGCCGACGTCACCTGTCGACGTTGGCCCACCATCGCGTGTGATGTTGGGCCAACATGTCCCAACGTTTGTAATGCTATTTCTGGGGTCATTACCGTGCAGTTGTGCGTCGCTAGTATTGCGTGTTATGGACGCTGCGCTGTAGCCACGACGCTACATATAGCTGTCACAATAGCATTTGAGATAGCGTGTGAATCGTTGTTAAAAACAAAAAGATTTGACAGCATCGAAGTTTGATAAAGTGATGGTGGAATGATACGTACGGGGCGGCGTACGGGCGAAAAGGATAACCCATTTTTAGGGCGATTTTGTTATTTTATTTCATAGGATGTGAAGTAGATGGACCACGGTATACAAATCACATTTTAGCAATAGACAAGGATAAAAAAGGGTATTTTTAAATCAATTTAATTAGTTTGGGCATACCATGAAACTAGTGCAAAATTCTGCACCATTATCTTACTTATTAGGCATTTTTAGTCCACCGACATGACCGCGGTGTTTTCAGATGGATTTGTTATAGCTGGGCATTTGGTTAGGCCTATACCATATACTTGGGAACGATGTGTTGAATCGTTAAGTATTGATGTCAAACTCTACATGTCATGGGGGGGCCCCCCATCTGGGAGTGAATAAAACATACAGCTTACGATTATGATCTTTGTAAGTTGAACCCCAAATCAAGCCGAGTTTGTTGACATTTCATGCAAAACTTGTTTAGGGGGTTTAATATTTTAGACCAAAACTTGTTTAGGGATCTAATTAGGACAAAACTTGTTAAGGGGCGGTAAAATTTTGGGGGAAAAAGCGCGATAAATAAAACTTGTTTAGGGGGTAAATAGTAAAAATTTTGGAGAAAGGAGAAGAGGAAAGCGCTGTTAAAAACTTGTTTAGGGGGTTGGTGGTAATTTTGCTCACAAGAAACCTTGTCAGGGGGTGTTTCGAACTATTGGTTCACGCATGTGTACACTGTCATACCTGAGTGGCCCCCCCCGGGACTTATTCGCAAGGATGGCCGCTAATGCATTTTTTATATTATTTTCATTTATCAGCATACAAAATACACATAATTAGGCATTTACCTTAAAACCTATACAAACAAACAAATAAAAATCAAGTTGTTTAGTTAATTAGAATGAAATAAAGTTTTGTAGATCATCATAATGGGCTCATAATGTATCATCGGGCGGAATAAAAAAGGGCGCCCATTGATTATTTAGTTTTCCGACCTCTGGCACATTATTACGCCTATAAATGAAATGCATTACCCTTTAGTTATTTAGTTCATTTGTTTTAAATATTGTGCACTGTATGGCTCTAAAAGTATATGATTGATTAAAAACTAGTTCATTTTTAACCCCTATCATGTGGGGCAAACCAGCCATGGACAATCCAATTATTCCTACTTTTTGATCTTGCAAAATTTCATTTTTTCATTTTATACCCTTTGGTCTGTTGGAAATGACCAAGTTTAGCCAACTTGTGTATTACTTGACGTCATGTGACGCATTATTCTAGGGGTGTTACCACCCAGCACCCCTTAGTTAAAATAATAATAATAATACATCATTAAAAGAAACACTTGCCTTTCAGGAACAAATGATATTTTCTTTGGGAGTTGTTTGTATAAGCGTCAGTACTGCCTCTAAATTGTTTAGATTTATGTTCAATTTTACTATGGAGTATACTACCATTTAACTGTTAATTCGTCAAGTTTGGTATATACATGTGCAGGTACTGTAAAAGATAGGAACTCTATAGATAATGTAATGTAATGAAGAAATTTAAGAAAATGATTAAAAATATGGTGGTTTTTAAAGTTGTTATAGACCACTTGTATCCTCCAAAACCTTTGAGTTTGAAACATTACAGTACATTTTAAATATTTTCTGAGCTAATTTTGAAACAGTTCTAGCCAATATTTATGTGTTGCAACATGCAATACTCTATAATTTTTTATATAACTACAATGTTTGTGTTCCTTCTAATGTATTACTCCTGAAATGTATGAGTTTTTTCGCAAAAATGAGTTGTTAAAACATATTGGCGACTAATTAACGATATTAGATTTAAGGAGGTCAAATTTTTAAGAGGTTAATTTTCTGAATTCGTTGGCACCCTCATCGTGAGTCAGTATGCGCTATATTTTATCAAAGACACGATTAATGCTGCAACGTAATGTTCCCATTTAACGGCTTAGAAGTCGTTTGATACAAATTTGCATGTTTTGTAGCAATTAAACACAATTGGCAAAGAGACGTCGTCGATTCGTTTCGTCATCTCATCATCATCGTTCATGTGCATCGTTGTCGTCGTCAAGTTCGATGTTCCTTATTTCATCGTATGTCACCATCATCACCGCCATCGTTATTCTTATCATAGTGGCATCATCGGCATCATTTAACATAGTAAAAACCGTAGTATAGTATCTCACCATACCAACAGTTTAGAAATCAACGGGTTTCATGAAGTCGAATACGTATTCGAATCCTTAGAACACAGCGAACCAAAAGTGATTGGGGTTTTGATCAAACTGGCACATCACATTCAGTGGCCCTTTTGATAAGAAAACAGTGTGTTTGGTATTTTAATAAGTGTCAATTCTAACCATTCAAGTTTTAAACATAAACACTTAAAATAGCCATTTCATTATATTTAATTACAAGCATTCAAAGCAACTCAAATTTCAAACGCCGTTTTCTCAGAAACTAGCATTTATGCTGATTCGACAAGTATGCAGAGAACCCCTGACAATATATGTGGAGCCTGACCTAAGGCAGGAAGAAACATAGGTATCACTTTGTATTGTCCACTGTTGTGTGATGTCTGTAGTGTTGTGTTTTGATTGTGCCGTTGTTTGTGCTGTCTGTTGTTGTGTTGAATGTTGTTGTTGTGATTTGAAAAAGGGTAACATTGCCTGAATATCACATTACTTTGATGGATTTAAAACAACCTTGGGTCACAGGTGCAACCATTGACATACTCCATTTTTTGATTGAGGTCAAAGGGTCACATACCAAGGTCTAATGTCATGTGAGGTAAAGGTGTAAGATAGGTGAAAATGTAAATTGACCTCATTTTGAAAAGTTGAAGTTCAATTGGAACCAAAACTTGAGTCATAAGTGCAACATATGATCCCTCATTGTTTGATGAGGGTCCAAGGTCACATACCAAGGTCAAATGGTCATGTGAGGGTACGTTGTAAGATAGGCTGAAAATTTGTAAAATGACATCATTTGAAAAGTGGAAGTCAATTGGAACCAAAAAAATGGTTTATGGAGTTTAACATGCAAACACTCACCTTTGTTTATGAGATCAAAGGCTAATTATATCAAGGTCAAAGCGTCTGTGTCGCCTATCATTCACAAAACTGCGATGGCAGGCGACACAATGGTGCTACCCCGAGGACGAGTACTTTTTAAGTCTTGTTATCACAACATAGCAGAAGTTGTATTTATAATGATTGTAATTATGGTGCACTTTGATTGATAAATTTTTAGTTAAAAAAAGAAAAGTAATAACTAACAGACTTCTGGTGACCAAAATATCCAATAATGTGTTGATGAACTGGAAGGGGAGACTAATTATGGTACAACTATGGAATGGAACTTTAATATAGAGCTCGAAAAGCAAAGATCTGAAGTTTGAAGTCCCCTTTGCAACACAGCGCCAAGGTATAGTACACATGGGTAGGTATATGAAATGGGGAGGAGGCAATTTTTTTTCAGGACGGTTGAGTTGAGTTATAGTAAACAAAACAAATGTTTCTTTTAGGCCCAAGCTTCAAAACAAAATGCTGTCTTAAAACAGCATATGGTATCTGTTATTATAATACATTGATATAACCTGTACAAAGAAGGGACAGGGTTGGTGTGTTCTTTGATTGTCCCCGCCGAACGAGTTCGGAACGGGGGACTAGAACAATGAGCAGCGTCCGTCCGATCGTCCGTCCGTCCGTTCATCCGTCTGTTCGTCCGTGATAAAAATGTTAAACCCATGTTGAACACGATTATATGGAGTTCCGTCACAAATGGCGAACAATGATGTAACTGGGTGGAAAGAAGCGGGTTCTTGACGTGATTAGAGTTTGGGTGTTTAAAATATGCTAATTTAAGTATCTAATTTTCATAATTTATGAAAACTGTTCCTGCAAGGCTTTGTACAGTTTTCTGGAGTTCTTAAGCGTATAATGATTGTAACTGGGTGGGAGAGAGGGCTGCAGAGTTCTCAACCTAATTAGATTTTGGGCATATTAGGGCAATAGAGTATGACAAATGAGCAATTTAATATGCAAAAATCAGCGTAATTGCTATATTTTCAAAACGGGTACATCGGATACTCAAAAGTCATGCCCATGCATGAAAGACTATCATGGGGCACATCTTCTTGCAATATGAAAGTATGTGATATATGCGGAGTAGGTATGCAAATGAGCCTAATTGAAATATGAATAATTGCTGTATCTCTGAAACAGTACGTCGGATATGCAAAAATTCTTCCTCGCTACATGAGACTACTAGCCCATAGGGGAGGGGGGGGTGGGGTGTTGGGGTGTTCGGGGGGTTGGGGAGTGGGTGGTGAGAAATCTGGTTGGGGGATGGGGGGTTGGTTGTGAAGGGTGGTGGGGAGGCGGGGGATGTTGTGTTGAAGGGTGGTGGGGGATTGAGGGAGGGAGTTGGGGTTTGCATGGTGTGGGAGGGAATGGAAGATGTGGGAGGGGGGTAGGGGGGGGCTGGAGGGTGGGGAGGGGGGGGGGGGTTTGGTTTTTAGGGTGTTCGGCGGTGTTCGGGTTGTTGGGGAGGGGAGTGCGTGTTGGGGAGGGGGAGGCGTGTTAAAGGGGATTGGGGTGGGGTTGGAGTGGGGTTTGCGGGGGGGGTTGGGGTGTTGAGGCGGGTTAGGTGTTGGTAAGGAGGGGTGGGGGGTGTGCGCAGTGTTGGGAGTTGTGGGCTTGTGGAGTGGATGGGTGATTGTGGCGTGGTGTGGGGGGACGGGGTGGGGTGGTGTGTTGAGGGACGGGGGGTGGGGGTTTTGCGTGGTATTGGGGAAGGGAACAGGTGGGGTGTTTGTAGTTGCATTACCTCATGTTAGTGATCGCGACAATTCGGGGGGACCTATTTCCGCATCGCGGTTAATACGAGTTCGCCTTGTTACATAAAACAGCTGTGTGACAACACTGATCATGCTGGTACAGGTGGCAAACTATATAGGTCCCCGTCATATGTGGCTCTCCTTTATTGTGTACCTATGACCAAATTTGATGGCTGGGGCCTGTATGCTGAAAAGTTGTTTTAATTAAATCCATGTTTTGCATGTGTGTTTTTTGTGACGTATGATTAGTTTTAGTAATGTCCACACAGAGGCTGAAACTCTGGAGTTTCAAATCGGAGTGTCAAACGGGGTTTTTTCCATGGGTGTGGACGCATATGGAGTTTAAACTCCAGAGTTTTAATGAGGGTCTAGCAGGGTTTGATCCCCTTAAAAAAAATTGTGTTGAAGCTACAAACTCTTGAAAAAACATGGAATGTTTAGAATGTTGTGCAGTTTTGGGCGAGTGATGGTGACCTTGCCAGTTCATCTTTGATGACAAATTCATGTGTTTTGTTTGAATATCGCGCCACGAAGTGCACGGCTTCCGGTGTGCTGACTTCCGGTCTACACCGATACCCTTTTACCATAAAAGGGCCACCATGTGAGTGATTATCCCATGTAAGCTCAACCTATGTGATGCACGTGTGATTTGTGTGGGTCATGGTAAAATGGGGTGTGAGATACACCGTTTTACTATAGAGGACCACCATGTGATCCCATGTAGGAACGCAGTGGGTAACTGTAATCTTATTTGTGTTAGTCATGCAAAGAAAGTATTTGTTGGGAACAATAATGGCTTTTTACCAGAGAGGGACCAACCATGTGATACCCAGTAGCACCCATGTGATGTTTACATTGGATATATGTGTCGGTCATTGCAAAAGGAAGTATCATCCATTTAATTCCTTCAAATGTTATACCCATTTTAAAGAGACATGAGATTTCCAGAAAGAAGGCCCAGATTTTTTCTCAAACCTAGGTTTTTACATATTTGGAATTGCTTACCAATGTATTAATAACACCTGAAGGTGAATAAGCCGAATACGCCGTCTTTAGTAATTAAGATGATGATTTGTAGTTTTGTCGTGCACAACAGAAAGTCAAAAGCATGGTTTCTAGGGGGTTAAAACACCCCCTGCGCTAAAGAAAAATAAGGGATTTTGGGCAAAATTAGGCGATTTTTTGGGGCCAAAAAAAATCACAAATGGGGGGAAATCAGTTGATTTGGGGGGGCCCCCAAAATGGTTAAAAAATCTCCCAAAATAATTGATACTTTGCCCCCACCCCAGAAGTTCACTTTTGCACACCCCCCCCAGATTTAACTTTTGAACCCCAGTTTTCCCCAGAATAGAGGTTCTGGCGCCGCCACTGTTCCAAACGTTCTCGGTAGGTGGTTCTACAACCGATCCAGTGAAATTTGCGACGACGAGAAATTCATATCATAAAAAAATCTACTCCTGTCACTTTAAATGTGCAGAGTACCACAAAGAAAAGAAGTAACGAAACCGTGACAAAATTATGTTGGGAATAGTATCTAAGATACCCTTCCTTTACCATATCTAGTACCATGTGATACCCATGTAGAACCCATGGACTGTACATGTGATTGTGTGTGTGTGGGTGTGGTCATGGCAAAAAAGGAAGAAGAAGAAGGAAGAAGTTGGGGAAATTAGTGGTATACACCAATTTACTATAGGACCCCCATATGACGGACCATAACTTATCAGTTTAATTTATCTTCATGCTCTACATATTTAGGTCTTTAACATATTGTTTTACGTCATTAAAAATATGGACCAGAATTAATTAAACTGGACAACCAAACATTAAAGTCAGGATTTTATAAGAATTAGGCCTAGTTATAAAATGGTTCGTTCTGCGAATTGTTCACTTCTGAATGTGATTTCTCAGTCATGTTCAAAACGAGTCTTAATTAATAAATTTGGATGGTTTTTAGAGCGACAAAATCTAATATTAATGTGATAAATCTTTGCTGTCAGTTCAAACCATCATGCAGGTTTTCCAGGTGACTGTTTTTCATATGATTTATTTAAGGTTTGACATGATGGATTCAGTATTGACTTAGGTTTTAGTGTCAAAGTGTGGAAAAAATCATTTAAGCGCCCCCCCCCAAAAATAACCATGTTTAATTTTTAAGATTGTCCTTCTAGTGTTAAAAGTGTTCGTAGATAATGAATTTTTAAAACCCTATATCATACCACCCAGTTTGCTACAAAATTGTGGCTGATGTTGTCATTGAATAACTCACGAGTATTGAGGAATGTTAAGGTGGTGGCCTTATGGATTTGGGTTTCTAAGGAGTACGGCGCAAGCCGACTTTAATAAAATCGGAGATGAGCAAGCGTGCAGTCGTTTGCGTTTTTAGCGTAGCAAAAATTCATGAGCGATTTTCCCCTTCTGCGTTTACGCGAATTTGTAAAGCGTTCGTAAAATTGTGTAGAACTCTGATGTTGCTAGCACTTGTCTAAGAACGCGCCTGATTAATTACGCGTCTTACCTTTCACGCACCCATTTTATGTTTTGCTGCGTGACATATAGGCGTAAAATAACGCGAGACGCAGCTACTCTAGTGAAGACGAGAATTTCATCAAAAATTCCCTCTAAAAATGACCGTTTTCGGCGGTTTTCAGGAAAACTAATATGGCGACACCCATTTTTTTATTTCGTTTTTTTCAAGTATGCAACTTAGACCTAAACATATGTGAAAATCAGAAAAACGTTCGGCCCCTTTGTTATCTTTTTGGGGCACGTTAGTATCGGTGCATCGCATTTTCCCATAGAGTTGCGTGGTAAATAATGTAAAATTTTGAGCAAAAATGTACTTTTTGAAACTCTTTTTTCTCAAAAACGAATATGGTAAGCCCTATTTTTTATTTCAGATTTGTTATCAGCACAAATGAATATACTGTATATCAAATTTTAAAGAAATTCTTCGGCCCATTTGAATCATGATGCCAACACCTTAAAAACAGCTCAAAGAAAGAGCCTGTGTGATCGAAAGAACATTGAACATGAAAGTTATTTGTAATTATAGTTATTTTAAATAGCAGTGTGCATTCACAATTTTCACAAGCAAAACATCAATTAGCAAACTAAACAGTGACATGTATTTCTGTGTAATAGTTGTATTACATGGACGTTGCACGTTGGATGTCGGCTCTTTCCCATGATGCACCTGTAAAACATCGCCTCTCCGAGGCAAACATTGGCGGTACCTTATTTTGTTTGGGATAAATTACTTTAAAGTGGGTGACCCGACTCACCTTGTCCCACGGCACTCTAGTAGGGTTATAAATGAGAATCCGATATCTAGAATTTGGGGAAGAACGGGTTTGAAGATGTTTTTCTATAATTCAAAACGTGCTGAATCAGAAATTTTGGGTCCAACCCTGGAAATATAGTAAACTTTTGTAACATAGGGAGGTTAAATTAGTACAGGGGTAAATTTTGAAATCAGTCAAAGTGTGTTTAAATGTACACCATTGTATGTGTCTCATAAGGATTAAAAGAGGATAGTTTAATAAGTTCGGACCTTTAGTTACACGCTACAGCCCTGATAAGTTCAAGGTCATGCCTGGGGCAAAAATATCCGATGCTCAGATATTGTTGAAACTGGTCATACTGAAGCAGAAAATGTGTTTTAATTCTGTGGGTGAAGCTTTGTATACATTGAGGTCAAGTTTTGGTGACTGTTCCCTATTGACTCTGTAGACCCTTGTTAGGGGTAGACCCACTAATTACGAAACTAATTGTTCAAACATTGTAAAATAAGGAGACCGACAATTTGACACCATTTTCAATAAAATCGGACAGCAGTAAGTTTTTTAGTAGAGTTAGATACTGATAAGTTTACACCCAGGATGACCTTGAACCTGAAGAGATGTTTTATACCTGTTCAACTAAAGGTCAAACTAGACAAAATCTTACATTTTTAATCTTTAAATGAGACAAATACATTAAACATGTTTTGACGTGATTTCAAAGGTACCGCTTGTACGAATTTTACCCCCTTATTTTTACAAAATTCCCCACATTTCCCCAGAGGTTGGACCCAAACGTCTGCTTCAGTAACCCTTCAAAAAACTATAGAAAAAACATCTCAAACCTTCTTCCTAAACTTCTAGAATGGGAGATTTTCATTATAACCCTACTCCTTCACTTTGTTGGTCCCCCGCCCAACTTTAGTTGGCAAAGGGGGGGGTATAGAAATGCCATGTGTCCGGGTGTGTGTGCGTGTGTGTGTCCCAAGCAATATCTCTGCGATCCAAGCAAGTGTGGGGGTCCATCGTCGCAACATAGATACATATCAGTAGGCATTGGCTGAGATGTAAAGCGAGTCATGTGACATAGGTCAAAGGTCAAATATGCTCAAAAATAGGGTCAATGCCATTGGTATAGAAGACGTGTAAAACTAGATTTGTATGAGAAATCATATTTGCCCAACAATGAAATTTAATCAAATTTGCACAGGATGTAGTTAGTGCAATATAAATAATATAAATTAGTGTCAAAAAGGTGTTGCCATTGGTATTATTTATTTTATTTCTCGTTTAATCATAGGAAATGAGTCATGTTCAAAAGGTAACCAAATTAACTAAATATTTGTAATGAGATTGTTGTTGATGTGTGCTTCAGTGAAAAAAAACAAATGAAAAAGCAGACCATGATTGGGTTACCCACCATTGATTAAAACTTTAAAATAATGGAATATTGTTATTTTGGTGCCATATTGTTGATACGGTTTGAAATTAAACTCTTGGGGCGTGATCGGGCCAGGCCCATTGGTTTGAGTAGGGATGCGCAGTTGACTATAGGTCGAACCCACTTTCCACCCCTATTGCGAATGGAAATAGTGGTTTTGGGCCCTAACTAAAGATGTAGGGTTGAAACCACCCCATGAGGAAGTTTCGCCCCTACAATCGACCTAAAAACGGGGGGTATAAATTCCTGGTGTGAACGTGATATGTCATTATGTGGATTCGATTATAACGGAAGTGAGACTGCCGAACGATTAGCACTGTCATCAACGTTGTAATGCTGCAGTTACCTTTAGTACCAGACAGACAGAGCTCTAATAACATGAATTTATTCCCTGTAGTTGTACTTGAGTACAAAGTATGCCATATCCAGGGTACGACACGGCCAAGAAAACCCCTGTCAGGTGGAATTTCACATCTCTATAGTCTTGTTCCCGGGTCCTGAATTTGTGGTGGGTTTTCGATGGTGCCGCACCACAAGGGGACCAGGAGGGTGAGTGAGTGAATATTAAAATGAAATCTAGGTGTAAATGTAGTGTTCCAGATATTGGTGGGTGAGTGCTAGACTGAGTATGTGCCCTGGCCACCAAGATCTGGGACCAAGTCTAAAGCTCTCCATGACATCCGGGCATGAAATCAATGTGGACTCGATGTGGATCGAATCCACATTGTAGCTACGGACCAACATGTTGTGGTGTGATGTGAACACAGTCGTACACAACTGAATGTATGATGTGCTCATTTCAAAAACACAATGCTGAAGTTACACGTTCTTTTAAATCGATAGTTTTAATAAAGGCTCAGAACATTGCCTCTTGATTTCAAATTGATCCCACCTTTGTGAGAAAATCATTACCCCCCTTGAGATCGTATACCACCTTTCTTACAGTATCTCTGATGGCTCATTACATGATATACCATGATTGATATACCACTTGAGTAACCAATTAGAATAAAGCTCTTCTCTATGTTTCTCAACTATTAACCCATATCACGCCCAAGAACTCACTAAAACTGCTAGCCTGAGGCTAGAAAAGGCACCTCTAAGTCCAAAAAGATGTGGAGGACATCATCGTACGAACACACAGTGGGCACGAAATCGCTGGTTGGGCCAGCGAAACCCTAGGGCTTGCCATTCCTGGTCATAGGACAAGGGCACTGAGGGCCTGGGTTCAAATCCCACCAAAGATGTCCTATCTTTAGTCTATCCCTTTATCCCTTCCCTTCCTCGGGGATGAGAACAGTGTTAGGGTTAAAGCTACCTACCACATGTTTGAATAAATATGTCATATAACCCATTTTTTTTTCTGCAGAGCCAAAAAGGGTCCTTGGCCAATTTTATTGCATCACATTGTGAAAATAAATGTTAACACAGACAAAAAAAATTTATATATAAATATAACGTAAAAGACATTACAAAACAGTTCTTAATTATCTATCCACCTGCTGAACCAATTTGCAAGAAGATTGTTATTCCTTATTGCTATACATTTTTCAGTTATCCTTACAGAACTACTTTCGACCTCGGTCACTGTATATACTCGATCAGCAGAGGTCGCGAAGCGAAGAGTTTCAGTTTATTTTTATTTTATTGGGACATATCACCACACAAATAGGTACAGTCAATTACAAAGAACACAAATAATATATGTAATTACAAAGCACACAAAAGAATACATGTAATAAACTCGGCCTTCGGACCTCGATCCTCATACCTTCGGCTTCGGCTCGGCCTTACCTCCCCTGCCTAGGGCCACCTAGTGCGGCTATATCCTTACCAGGTTTTTAGCCAGTTGATAAAGCCTACAATATCAGGGTTGTTTTTTTTACATCTAGAAATCCATATAAAGTACTTGGCATAGAGGAAATAAAGTTATATTTGGTGAACTCAACCTCTAAGATACCTAATAAAAACATCTCTCATATTTAATTTAATTTGGTTATATCAACCAGGTTGAGCTGGATCTCACTCCAAAATTGAGCAATGACCTCGCATTCCCAAAACAAATGTGGGAGATCTTCAACATTGCCATTGCAAAAAGTACATAGGTTACAATCAGTAATGCCCATTTGGTAAAGTAATTTATTAACACCAAGAAACCTATGCAAAATTTTAAACTGAAAGTATCTTAACCTAGTGGATGGGGATGCTTTTAATGATATGGAGTAAATGTTAATCCAATCTAAGTCTGGATCATTAAATAAAATATTCCATTCAAATAATCCTGAGTAGTTGCAATTGTCTAATTTAAACATCTTTAAAATCTAAATTCCAACTCCTCCAACATGTACAAGTACATAAACAAGGTCTTAACTTAAAAGAACATGTATAGCAATTATAACAGTATGTATGGAAATCAAATCAAGGTTGGTGTAATATTTCTTTTTTAGCATAAGTTGCTATGTTTAAAAAAGATGATGGGTTTAAATTGGAAAATACATTATGGGTCTTAGTTGTGTAATTAGCAAGTAATTACACATAACTGATTTTTGGTTGAATTTGAGGGAAAAAACAGCCGATCGATCATCCGCCTTGCTGAATAATTCAGCGGGAAAGTTGGCAGATGCCGCCTAAATTATTCAAAAATAATTAAACCTTGATCCCTGGCACTTCGACTCGATATATAGCAAATATTGATTTGTGCCTAAGAATCTTGTATCCTCGGCTTCTCTTTTTTTTATACCTCTTTATTAAACCGCAGCCTAGACATGGCGTGCCACAAAGCTTCTTTTCGTATAACAGTGTCGTGAATAATTAAATGCAGATGACTTTAATGGCTGGTACATGTTGTACAAAAGTTTTCTCATGCATTACATGAGGGGAATTTGTCACTGGGTGGATTACCCATGTAATGCCGCTGTTCCCAGTATTTTTGACACCACTAGATCGACACACGTGGAATTTGCTTTAAGTAGTGATTGAATAATTGATGCGATGATGACATACAAAAGTTTGCGTGCCGGAGACGATTAGCCACCAATAAATAGAATATGGCTTGTTGCCATTTGATGTTTGTTACAGTGCGATTCCATGTTTTAAAGACACTATCAGTGATTCTCCAGAAAGTGTGAAAATATTTGAAATTCGCTGGAATAGCTTAAAAGTGAAGGATAAGTTATTTTTTGCAACTGAAAAATTGTCAGAAAAGGATGCAAACAGCAGTATTCGAAGATATGAATCGCCATTCAATTATGTGTTGTAGTAAGTGTCCGTACGGACAGTAATGACTAAAATATCTGATTTTGTCTTTATTAGGTTGCTTTCAGTCTTAGAACTCGCAGGGTATGTTGTGATAGCTATACTTGTTATATACATGCAAAAATCTATTTTTTTATGATTTTTTTCGATTTTCTGGTTTAGCAAATCACTGATAGTGCCTTTAACTTGGAAATTGTTAACAGGGGAACAATCTTGGGAAATATTTCTTGGGAAAAGATATTTGGTTCTCAACTGCTTTGTTAGCTACCAAAAAAACAAACTGTGGAGTGCTGGGATGGGTAAAAATGCACAAACATTAAACAATTATGAACCATTTCTGTTAAGTTTTGTAGAAAAGGAGCCAAATTTTGAATCATTTAGGAGGAACTTGTTGTTATTATAGTCTGGAATTTTGAATTCAGGAAACTTATTGATTTTGATCACTTTTCTGCAAAAGTTACGAGCTCAATCTTTTTATCCTATGATATAAAAATATCTTAAAATATTTTAAAACATTGAACCAATTAGCCACTGTCAATTATGCAATTTAGTTTGTCAGGATAAACTCTGCATAGGAGAAATTGCATGTGATCACGGGAATTTAATTTCTAACAACACAGTTGAACTTCTTTAATTATAAGTTAATTCTTGATAAGCACACACCCTTCCCTAGCTGGGACTGTGTCAATAACTAGTGTAAAAGTTCCATTTTCTAAATGCTTTACTTAATCCGTGGTGAGAAACAAGACTTTCACCGATTAATATCATCTAGAAATTGATCGGTATTATATGCTACCAACAGCGGCTGCATGGGTGTATCGCACTTGTAAGACGCAGGCTTTAATAAGTGTGTGATGTTTCCCATCTGTATTGCGCTCAATATTTAATGGGATTGTTAACCAGTCGAGGCTTGGAAGGCGACCAGAGGTCCTGCACTGCCACTTGGCTGCGCCTGTTTGCTGGCACGACTGAGTCACATACAAATCAGGCTTGATTAGGTTTAACCCTTTTTGTCCCTGATGGTATATAGATTCAGTACATGTTATAATGCATAGTTTTTGAGATGGCTTTCCAAATAACCGTAGGTCATTTGGGAAGCCATTTCTAAAACCATTGACCCAAGACTAGGCTTGTTTGGACTCATTTGAATGCATTTTTAATGCTGATTCTGAATATGGACATAAAAATTAATAATTTTAAAATTTAAAAAAACAAGTTTAAGGAAAGGGGCAGCGGGGGAATGACAGCAGTGGCTGCACCAGACCTCAAAGTGAAAATTAAAGGTCCATGGCGCGATCGCTAATAGCCTCGTCCCCAGAAGCCCCAGATTTTACCGGAAGTGGTCAACATTTTGGTATCAGAAGAAAGCTATTTTTCTCATTTACCTTGTGAAATCTTAGAGCCAAAGGATGTTTGGTTTGGAAGTTATGAGCAAAAATGTGCCCCATTTTGGTCAACCAATATTAATTTTACACTGTACTCTATGGGACTTACAAAATCACGTTTTTAGCTCTCGCATCAAAATGGATTGAAATATCAGCGCGAAACTTACAGATGGAGTTTTGGAGTAAAGGCCAATCTATCAAGATGAAAACTTCATATCCTTATATCAGGCCATCCCCCTTTAATTAAGATGGTAGTGGGTTTGGAAATGGGGTTGATCTCTTGTCAGACTAATTTATTTGATTGATTGATTGATTGACTGATTGGTTGATTGATTGACTGATTGGTTGATTGATTGATTGATTGATTGACTGATTGGTTGATTGATTGATTGATTGACCTGTGCCTGGTCCTGGTGTAACTGAGTTATTGCCCAAGGAAGATGGATTTGCAAGGAATGAGAAAGGAGGCACTGACATAGGTAGAAAAGAATTGAGTAATGCCATCAGATTGAGTTTTCTATTTAAGAAAACTACGGTCATGACAGAAGAGATAGATAGATGTTGGTATGTTTTATGTACCCTCTAAACTTTCACACTTTCTAGTATCATCCATATATGTAATATTAAATTAACAAGTAATTAAGATACTAAAGTAAAGTTGGAAATGGAGAGGGGAGTATATCTTTTGGGGAAAATTAAGTGAATTAAGTGAAAAGGAGACTTAGGAACTGCCCTTATCAACCCTAACCCTAAATCTCCCGGGAGGAACTGAAGGAGTGAGGGAAGAGGGGAACAAGAAAAGTCGCAAATTCGGGTGGGATTCAAACCCAGGGCCCTTCGGGCCCCAGCCCCATGACCCGGGATAGCACGCTACGGCGGTGTCGCTGGCCCGGCCCAGCGATTTCGTGCCCATATGAGTCTTGGTTTGATGACGTCATCGCTACTTTCTGGACTTAGTGCATTTTTCTCAATTAACACAGTGAGTTTTGGTGAGATTTGGTTGTGCTAGGGTTAATATTATCAATAAGCAATGATCAATACCAGGCTACAGATGTTAAGTTTTTTGTATTAAAATATAGAACTAAATCAGACAAAGTTTAATTTTATTCTTCCACTCATCTGTTCATCCTTTCATTCGTATATCTATCCATCCATCCGTCTTTCCCTTCTGTCTGTCTGTCTATCCATTCATCCATTCATCCATCCATCCATAATTTGTATAACATTTTTGTAACCTCTCTATAATCAAGGCTAAATTGATTACTGTTTGCCTGCCATCATTTTCTGTGATCAATATGCATGACGTTTGGATTTGATGAAGGTCTTGAAGCAAGAGGGCTCATGTCTTACCAATTTATCAGTGATAAGGCTATCTTAAGAGCAGGTAGGCGGACGTGCGACACAACAAGGAAACCTCCTGCACATACCTCGCTATGCTATGCTCGCATGGACCAATCCAGTTAATGAGTTTTACTGTTACTGACATTTTTTGAGCTGGTAAATTTGAAGAATAGAATAAATAGATAATGATATCTAAATTTATAAGATCAGCATGACTAAGGGAAAATTGTGTGGAATTTCTCAACGATACTGGCTAGTAACTTTTCTGACTAAAAATAACCTTCTTTTCTGGGGTATCTCAGTCCCAATAGAGGCAGCAGGTTCAACACTCTCTCAGATCTATTCCATCAATTGAGAAATCTATGACAATTTGGTAACAAAAATAGAATGAAGGTATGAGACAGTAATTCAATGTAATTCTGAAAGGTAGGTAGATAGATAGGATAATCTTTTTAGACTGGGAAATTTATTCATCATATATTTATTTTTATTTATTACAATTAGAGGACTGAGCCTTCAGAGGTATACATAACAGTTAATGCCACTCAACTAGGGATATCCCTCAACAAGCCTGGAAAAAGTGCGGGAACTGGAAACCTGGTTCCCGGGAAATTTAGGGAAATTGTTCTATTTGGAGGGAAATGTTTGTCATGTAAATAAAGAAATACATAAGAATTGAAGGGAAATTTTGCAATCTTGGGGGAAATTTTGATTGTGTTCCCAGGAAATTTGGCATTTTTTCCAGCCCTGTCCCTCAAACTAACCAGGATGGCTTGGGACAGTCAGGTTTACCATCCTACTCCTAGCAAAACTGACTTGATATGCATGTATAGGTAAGACTCTCTGTACACAGGATTAATGGCTTAATGTCCCCTCCAAAGGACGGGATTTTTTCATGGTTTGTTTACTCAAGACCAAATGGATCACAGGAGAGTGGAATTCTGTATAAAATTCAATCCTGAATATTAGTACCCGATTAAATCCCAGCAAGTGGCTCTACCGGGGTTTGAACCAGAGACCTTCAGCACCAAAGAGGAATATCTATAACTAGGGTGCCACAGAATAACCTTACTTGGGTGCCATGCTCTCCCAATTATTGGACATTTATTTTAATTCTTTGAAAGGAGAAATAAGGTGTTCTAAGTAGACTGACAATCTCATGATTACCAGGTGTAGGTCCTTTGTAAGTAAGCAGTCTCTGGATCCCACCTTTGAGTGTCCAGAACTTTGGCTTTTGCAAACATAATATAGAACAGGGCCCAGTATATTACTAAAGACCCCATAAAAAGTAACGCAGCATGTCTAAATACCCACATAGGTTACAAACCATCAGTCGTTGTACAAAAACATAAAATTATATCAATAGTTTTCTTCCGCAAATTTTGATACCCTTCTTGCGCCATTGCAATCAATATTGCCAACACAATACCCATTAGAAGAAAATCTCTCCCTTTTTAAAAGTTGCAATAAAAGGTATAGCCATATTGATTGCCATTTAGTGAAAGATCGCATTCTTCCACATGAAGTGTGCATGGTTGTGTATTGTAACCTTGTAATAATGTCTTCAGATGCAACTTTGAAAATGTGACACATTTTCATAAAATGGACATTGTGTTGGCGATATTGATCACAATAGAGCAAGAAAGGTGTCAAAATTTGCAGAAAAAAAAACACAAAAACACACTATTGATATCATTTTATGTTTCGTTCATAGACCAATGGTTTGTAACTTATGGGGGTATTTAGACATGCTGCATTACTTTTTTGGGGTCTTTATTAGCCTTTTTCCAGACCCTTCTGAATACAGCCTTGAAAAAGAAGCATAAATATGAAGAAAGGAATCTATAGCTGGAATGTACTAATTATTTGCAACAGTTTTAATCATTTTTCCCGGTTCAATCCAGAAAATATTGCTCAATAGAAAAAACGCATGACTGAGAACATTGATAATCTGACACTATAAGCAGTGGTGAACTTTTTAGTGGTGGAAACTGTGGAGTTGGGAGGAGGGGTAGTTTACTATTATGGAAAGCATAGTGAGTGGGGCAAATTGAGTTTATAATGCCACAGGGTTTGTAGCCGCCGAAATTTTAGATTTGGAAATGTTAAATGCCCACTGATGCCCATTTCTATTCTATTTTGGGGACATAATTAACAGAAATTTCATTGGACAACTTGCAAACTAAGATCTTCATAGCATGTGTATGCTCATGGTCAGTGGCGTAGACTTCGTCATCCGCCACGAATTACGAAATTTTTTTTATGTTGATAGCATGATAAGATTATACTCAAGTGCATAAAAACCTTGTGTTTTTATTTTTTCATGTTTATTTGAGGAAACATTAGTAAAATGGAATGCATAAGTTGAATGGCTTTGCCCATATTGACATTCGTGAATGATGACCACATAATTCGCATGTTCATCACAATATCTATGTAATAATACTCTTACATCCACATGCATCATGCATGTGTGTCTGTGTGTCCAGAGCTGCTTCTCCGCACTGGGACATCACCCAACTGTGAAACTTGCAGGGTCCCATCGTCTTGGGGAAGGCTTGCAGGGTACCAACTTTTTGGGGTCCCTGGGCCCCACGGACGGTGCTCTAGTAGGCCCCTTGTAATAATAATACATTTTACTCTTGTGTTTGCCATCATTGCCCTTTTACCATCATATTATTTTCTGGAAATTAGGATAATAAGATGATAGAAAAGCTCAAATATGACCCTGGCCTTGGGGGAGGACCTCAACTTGAATTGAGTAGGGGTGTGTGGCACAAAGCACCAAACTTAGGGGCTTGAGAATATATTTTTTTGTTTTTTTAAAGTTGGGTCCTTGGAACTGAATTTTGGGCCAGTTTTATGGTCTTGTGGACTGAATTTCTGTCTAAATTTGAAAATGTGGAGCTGAAAATTTACAAGTTTTCCTGAATCTTTCCGGAAAATAAAAATTTTGGTAAAATGGGGCCTTAAGAACTGAAGCATTCTTGAACAGGGGGTCTAAAGAACTGGAAAAGAGGTTACATGCTGTGCATAAACTTTGTTGGGGCTGAAACAATCAATTATGGCTGTGCATTTTGATGTCATGAGCAAATATTTGTTACACTTCACCATAGGCCACTGTGTTGTAATTTGTGTCAGTTTATGGAAGAAAATACAAAATTAAGAATTTCTTCTAGAGTAGATCAGATTTGCACATAAGATTAGGCACACATGCTATACTTAGGTCAAAGGATCATATGATATCAAATTCAGAGACAAGGCTGTGGATCAAGAAATGTCCTTTAAAGTTCCTCATAAACTTGTAAGTATGATCATGAACTATTTCGCAGATTTCTGTCATTGTCTAAGGTCATATTCTGCAAATATGACAATCTCATATCTTTCCAATTTTCAAATCTTTATAATCTGGATGGCCCTCCAGACAGAACCCCAGATTGTTTGGTTCCAGATCACATTCTGGATATTTCCCATCCCTAACCAAGAACATATGTCCAGACAAAATAGAGTTTGGCCTTGCTTGCTGTCTCGGGTAGATAACATCTAGCATAGCAGGACAAAATATCGAGGGTTTAGGGAAAAGAATGCCCCATTTGCAATAGCTGCCAGGTGTTAGATTTGGCAGGTATAACACTAAATAAGAACACATGTGACAAATGGCAGCTATCAAAGATGCAGATGGGGCCTTCTTGCACTAAACCCTCAATATGTTACTTCTATTGAAATAACACTTAACACAATATTGTACAAGGATGATGTTATCAGTATAGACAACACTCAAAAGAACATATTTATCAAATGACCCTTTTGTTTCGCTTGCATGCCATGAAAGAAGAAGAAATTTATATATATGAATAAAACCACAAATTTGTTAGAAAATGGATTTTGTTAATAAGCATGATTTTTTTCAAGTTTCAACTAGCCAGACCTTGAATAGTGATACTTAACACAGAGATTAAATAAATTAGGTAAATTGGTATTATTCTACAGTTTGTCCGCTAGCTAAATAGCACTTACGATACCAGCAGTGAATGGATCTTGTGGTTAGGACCATTTCTGTTGTTTTGTCGTAACCACAAAGAAACACCTCTTTATTTAAAGGATCAAGGCAAAATGACCCTCTTTATGGTAGTTTTAGTGTTTGTAAAGTACACCTTATTATGTTAATACTTAAATATGGCAAAGAAAGAAGATTCTCTTGTAACACTGTTCTTGAGGCTTTTGATTTAGATTACTTGTAGTCTGCTGGCAGTATTGAACCTGGGTTTAGACTATTACAACATCAGATGATTTTTTTTTGCCGCTGGTGGTTTATGTTGGTGTCTTTATTTTATGGATCTTTTTGAGTAAAATATGACCAATTGAAGCTCAGCCACTTTTACACGATCCCCCTCCTCGATACCCAAATGACGATTACCCACAAACCACGCAAAATAACCCCAAACCATGGTCCAAAACCCATAACGCGGTGCCCAAAATGCGAGATACACATCAATTAACGCTTTGTCGTTATTTACACGCAATCTCTCGACATCCTAATCAACATTTACAGCGACCGAAACTACATCACCAACAGCACTCGCAAAGGGGGGAGGCCTGGGAATGGGGTGGCATCCCCAAAATGCCGGCTTGTAGGGGCACAGGCTTCGCAAACATCGTAGCAGCCCATGCCCATACATCTATAGTAATATAGATTGTGCATCAAGTTGATGGTTAAATTGTCACCAGAAGTGCACATATGGTGATAGTTTGTTTCATGGCTTCTTTGCACTAACTCCCAATTGATAAAAAAATGTGGCAACAAATTTGTGGAATCAAAAATATAAATGATATGGAGGTTGGAATTTCACAAGATCTTAATTCTACAGATCGAGTGTATAAGCTTGGTAAATCAGGTAGGCACTCATCTTTTGTGTTTTCATGATTGTTTGTGCATGTTTTTAACAATGTCAAAAAAGTAACCAAGATGAATAAAAAGGATGAATGAAAAGTGAATAAAAAATCAAAAGCAAATAAAATGAGAAAGCAGGAAGTAACATCGAACAGGAAGTGGGTTTAATAAGACTATAATTACTGTAATTATTGCAATAATATAGATAATTTGTTTACATCTGTCTGATAACAAAAGACTAAGGCAGCTGCCGTGTCTTCAACTTTGGTGCCATCCCAAAGTTCAAATGCTTCCAAAGGTTTTACACACTTAAAGGGGGATGGCCCGATTTAAGGATATGAAGTTTTCATCTTGATAGATTGGCCTTCACTCCAATACCCCATCTGTAAAGTTTCGCGCCGATATTTCAATCCGTTTTGATGCAAGCGCTAAAAACGTGATTTTGTAAGCCCTTAGAGTACTGTGCAAAATTAATATTGGTCGACCAAAATGGGGCACATTTACGCTCATAACTTCCAAACCAAACACCCTTTGGCCCTAAGATTTCACAGGGTAAATGAGAAAAATAGTAGCTTTCTTCTGATACCAAAATGTTGACCACTTCCGGTAAAATCTGGGGCTTCTGGGGACGAGGCTATTAGCGATCGGGCCATGGACCTTTAAGATCTGTCTCAAGTTATACTGACCCAAGATAAAGTGTGTTTTTACTTGCAGAATTTACTTGGAAAATTCTTTAGGAAATATGCAACTGATTTAGATTTTTTGTTTTGCAATTTTAAGATTCTGCTATTTGTGACGGTCATATTAAAATGTTGTGAATAGAGTTGTAATGGCTAGACATGCAGAATATTGTAATTAAGGCCTCTTGAATCCCTTCACTTTTTGTTGCTGTAACAAATATAATAATAATAATAATAATAATAATAGCGTTAACAAGCATGTTAGGGGATATTTTAATTATTCATTAGGTTATAATGAGTTCTTTTCTATTTAAATTAATTAATATTCTTATCCTTTGCTATTCTAGGGGATTATCCTTCATTTGCATAAATTAATATTCATATCCTTTGTTATCCAAAACAGAATAAACTGCAATACAAAGGGATACGTTAGGGGGAAATGATATTTCGCCCTAAGAGCGTTCTGAGTGAATAACAAAAGCCAATTTCCCCCTAATGTACAGGATAGCAATATAATAATAATAATAATAACGTTAACAAGCATGTTAGCGAGAAATTTTAATTATTCATTAGGTTATAATGAGTTCTTTTCTTAATTAAATTAATATTCATATCCTTTGTTGTTCTAGGGGATTATCATTCATTTGCATAAATCAGGGCCGTAGCCAGGGGGGTGCGGGGGGTGTGACGCACCCCCCCAAAAAAATGGCAAAGGTCCGCTTTATCATGTCGAAGGTCCGCTTTGTCATGTTGAAGTTTGCTGTTTTGTCACCCCCAGGTCTCATTCCTCCTTCCACCCCAACTGGCGAGCGCAGCGAGCCCCCCCCCCCCCCAAAAAAAAAAAAAAATTGTCCAAAAAAGTCTGCTTCTGGCAAATCCGCACCCCAAAATAAATTCCTGGCTATGGGCCTGGCATAAATTAATCGGGCCTGGCATAAATTAATATTCATATCCTTTGTTATCCAAAATGGAATACACCGCAATACAATGGGGTACGTTAGGGGGAAACGATATTTTGCCCTAAGAGCATTCTGAGTGAATAACAAAAGCAAATTTACTAACGTAGGGGATAGCATAGTAATGATAATAATAATAATGGTTGTTGTCATCGTTGTTGTCATCATCATGATAAATCTATACATTATATTTTTATTTTTGTTGTAAAATATTTACTCAAAGAATTAAAATCTAACATTAACCGGAGCTTGGGCTGTGAGATAATCTGTTTTCCAGAATCATAACTTGTTCAGCCCCACTTAATAACCACTCCGTGCAGCATGGCAAATGTAAAGATACAGAAATAATGCTGTACTATAGAAACATTGGAGTAGTGTAGATACAGTGACAAATACCAACACTGTAAACCGTAAGTGTTTAGATTTTATCACACTTTTTAAGCACCTAGATGCGTTCAACAAAGCAAAAAAATAAATAAAAAATACAAACTTTTTTGTCAAAATGTGGGTATTTACTTAGACCACTGCTCCTATAAATCACTAAAATTCACATTGATTTCCCCATTTCTAAATCGAAACAATGAGAATTTCTAACTTGAACGCCTTAACACATTTTAAACACTGTTAAATGTGCCACAGAGGCATTTAGAAGCTTAAACGCTGTAGTGTTTATTGTGTCTAAACACACGAACGTCATGCGATGGCAACGTGTTTAGAATCTAAACACAAACGTCATGTTATGGAAATGTGTTTAGAATCTAAACATTTGAACACCTAAATGTTCAGAAATTAAATGCTTAGACATGTCTCAAAAGTGAGATAAAATAGTGTTTAGATGCGGGTTCAGATCCTGAACACACGGATTTACAGTGAACACATGCAGAGAGACCATGTCTGTTGGAAATCCATTTAATGTGGAAATGAAATACAGTAGTTAACATCGCAAAAAGACACCTTTTAAAAATAACCACAGGTTAAAGAAGTAAAGATGGGGAATAATATAGCAAAGGGGAGAAAGAGGGGTACACATAGAAGACAATAACCAGACTATTTAAAAAAGTATCAAGTTTACATCAAATAATGACGTTTCATGTTACCAGTTGCAAAAATGCAATTATGAGGTGTAATAGCCCATAGCCTAATAAGCCCCATCTGCCTATTCCTCCCCTTCAAATACCCTAGCTACAAAATGAATACTTTATCTAGGCCTATATAGTCAGTCCAGGCCAAGAGGGTGTTTTGAATCAATCCCATGATGCATTGCAATGTTCCTATACTGTACTGTACTAAATTCATGTCAGTACTTAGGCATATAAAGTGTTCCAAAAGTTTAAGAACCACAAGATATTTCATAATCATGCTAAAAATTCCTTAAGTACTAACGCTTTGTGGGCTAAAATCAGCATTAAAGTCAGGGTTTTTATGTGTTAAGAATAGGATTTTTATGGGATCACATGACCCTATTGAGGCAAAATTTCCCAAAACTGGTGCATTGTGGGATTGACTCAAAACACCCTCTAGTCCAGGCCTAAAGCAAAGCAGTGTTTGTGACAGCAATATTATAGCGAGAGGGCGGCGAAAGTGAAGTTAACTTTTCTTGGTTATCACGGCTCCATTATCCTCCGTGTCCAGATGCAATAACACCCTACAGGCAGTTTGCTCACTTCACCTTTGATTAATTCCCGCTTTGCTCTAATGAAATATAAGACCGGAGAAAAATTGGAAGCTTAAATACCCTCAATCCTAATTATTCATAACTCCCAGTGTCTGGTTAACTCCCAGCTCATTACGGGGAAACAGAATGTACAGATGTAAAAGAAAAGGGGGAAAAAAGTATGCGTGCCGTGGAGGGTGAGCTATTCAAACCACGCAGTCAAACTCACACTTATCGGTCGGTGGTGGTAGGCTGGGCGGACTGGCGGTGTATACTAATGACGACCGATGTATTGCAAATGACCCTAATGGTACGGAGGTGTCGCTTCTAATACCACAACCCTGAGGTTGCCGCGATCATTTTACCCTGATACTCAGAGAAGCCTCAAGAAATTTGCCTGACACTTAGCTCTTGTAACTCTTTAAGTACCGCATAATGACTATCTATTTTCATTGGTGTTAACTTCTGTACGCTGAGTGTATGACTAAGCATATTTATACTTCTATAGAATGTTTGACTTCATAAAAGCATTCTTTAGTGAAAAATTTAGACTTGTTATCATATTTTTTGGATTATCAGGGATGAGTATGAAAGGATATTCCGCTGCCTGCGATACCTTGCGAGGGTTAGCAGACAAGTGTGGAATTGAAGTGTTTGAGGAAAAATGGCTGCGAGCAAAAATGGCAGCTCTGGAGCTTTTTTAGCCCGAGTCCTCGGCAAACTCTCAACACTTTATGTATACATTACGTTTCATTGCTTATCTATTAGAACGTGCATAACAGTTTTAAGCGATGGGTGGTGTCTAATTGTTGGTAGGGTTTGAAACCAATACAAGTTAGGAAGTTATTTTCTAGTGATATTGCACTTGACAAGAGTTTGTTTGCAGTTAATTATTTTCTTAATTGCTATGGTTATTTCTGTGATGTCAACAATTTACCCCTTAACAGTAAAAAATGGACTCAAATTTACACTAATTTTCAAATAAAATGGGACCTATACTTATAAGGTGCAACAAGTGATTTCAAGTCCTCTATATTTTCTGTGTTATGTAGTGATTTCAAACAGATTAGACACTCAAAAGATTCCTACCATTTATTTGGCTACAGAAATAACTTAAAATAGCTTAAAATGAAAACAAAAGGTATGCTTATATTTCAATAGAAAACATAAGCTGAATTTCATATTCAGTTGCTCGTATCCGACATGAGAAATTTCACAATTTTTGTACCAAAGAATTAGTTCTCAGCCCAATCCTTTCAGATGGGGATACTTTTGATAGAAAGATTTACACCAGTGCAATAATCAGAATTTTCACATTTTTTTAGGGAAACCTATTATTTGAAATCTCTCGTTGCACCGTTAACCATGTATCATATTTTGTTTTGTTTTTTAAACTACATTTTTTAGAATTTTTTTTTGTAAACAAATTTCAGTAACATTCAAAGCCATATTTCCACATTTTCATCCCTCAAAAAAAAGAAAAAATTATAATTTTGAGATTATTAACAGTTTTCACTGATGGCTTTCAAATAGCTCAGCTCAGGGCTCCTCCATAATGGTACAGTTTGACCTGATAAAAATACCCAAACAAATTAAAAATTCTTTGCCAAAAAGTGCTGGTTTGAATCTTGCATGCAGCTGGTATAACATGTATAGTGTGTATCAAGTACACATATAATCATTTTTTTCAATTTAACTAACAGCCCATCAAAACTAAATACTGTAGAATAGGTTATTTTTGTGTGGTTTTACTTTGTACGTTTTGTAAGCTAGAGTAAAAACAGGTAAAATATTTGGATAAATAAGAGTATGATCAGTTCTTTGAAATCATAAATCCCAAACTTAAGTGTTTTAATACTGTGGAAAAAACCTGAAAATTTTTCCCTGTGAAATTGTCAAGCTGGACAGAAGATGGGATTTCTAATGTTCAATAGCAAGTACGCAGTCTATCCCAAACCACTTGGGAGATACTTGGGATGGTATTAGCAGTATCAACAAAATGTTTCCTGAAGAATTGGTTTTCATGCACTGGTAAAAGTTTCTACTAATTGCAGCTGAAGTGTGACAGAATTTCTCTATTTCCAATCAGGGACAAAACCAAGCCCACCAAATAGGAAAATGACAGTGTTATTTTAAGAACGATCCAAATTGGATTTTCACCGCAATGGCAGCGGCACGATGAAGAAAACAAGATAAGTCGGGAGTTTAGATTACAAATTTAAACGATAGCGGCCCTCGCTCCGGTTAATCAAATGAATCAGTTTTGGTGTGGGTTAAATTGGCCGGTATTCATGCGACGGTGAAATTACGGGCTGAGATGATAGGGGAAACAAACCAGAAAGGAAAATAAAAAATATGGTATGGGTAATTTGACAAACTTTGCTCAAGGCTTCCGTTTCGTGTGGTACGACAGCGGCTGAGTTGACCCGATGTTTCATTGATATTACTGAAGGTGTGGAAAATACAAATAAAATGGGATTAAACCATGAAAATTGTGCAAGAAGCAGAGAGATTAAAAGAAGCTGATCTGATTAATTAGGTTCAAGCGGGTTTGTCACTGTCCCATGCCAAAGTAAGATGGATTAGGTCGGGTTGCCGGCTTGCAGTGCACGGAGAGCGATGGGTGTGATCTGGCACACCTCGCATAGTAGTTGTTTGCCCTTTTTTCGGAGCTCGATTTTTAATTCTGCACATGTAAAAGACGTAGGAAGCCCGATGCATAACACCAAGCCAACACCTAGCTTTTGCAAGTAGCCAGTTTTGTGGCCTCTCCCTAACATGCGTTTGCATGCTAAACAGCAGATTGTACAAGACATGAACAGTGGGAATATATGAGAATTGACATGGTGAAAACTTTTTTTTTCTATTTTGTTCTCCCCGCTGCTGCACGCAGCTCAACAAAGTATAAGTTACTGTGTACATACAATGTTTGAGTCAACTAAGCGTGCAAGGGTCGTGGGCACAGTGAATTCAAACTTTTTTTCTCCCGTATGGGGATGTACCACCAATATGGTTCTCATTTTAAACCTGAAGTTATTTAAAATTAGGTCACAGTCCTTATTCTGGATGCAAACGTTCCATAATTTGCTAAAACAGACAATTTTTTAGAGCAAAATATGGCAATTTTGTGTTAAATGTGGCTCAAAATCTGCATCTCTGATATAGCTATGGGTCCCATTTGGCAATCTGGATTCCACTTCCAGATTCTGAGAAACAGGTCCCTATACCAACCAAAAGGGGGGGGGGTTCTCCATTTGTGTATCTAAATGCATTTTCTTGATAGCCCTTCTATGGAAAACCCATCTATCGATTTTGTTATTCCTTATAAGATAGATGTTTGTTTTTTTCTTGGAAGGGCCGAATGTGGAGGGCTTTGTATAAACATAATGGTACAAAAGCTTATATACTTGGTGCTAAACTTGTAAATTTAGTTTTAATTTTTTTAGTTCCAACCTATCAAAATATAGGCTTGCATGTTTTTAAGGGAGGGAAGTGAGAGGTGAGGGGGGAGGGGAAGAAGGAAGGAAGAGATGGAGAGAGAGGGGGGAAGAGAAAGAGAGGGGAAGAATAGTAACAATATTGGGCAATAGTTTAAAAGTGTATCATAGACATTGTGGTTGTAGTAAAATGGAAAGGTCCTTGGCCCGATCGCTAATAGTCTCATTCCCAGAATCCCAAATTTTACCGGAAGTGTTCAAAAGGAGCTCAAAAAGGCCAAAAAATAGACTTTGCTAGCAGAGAGAGCCAAACATTAGGAATGCATGCTTTTTTGTCAAAAAATGATTAAGTTTTGATGAAAAAGGTCCACTTTGCCTTCCCTTTTTTATGGGGGGATTTAGGGATAAGCCCCCTTTTAAAAAAAATAGCCCCCTTACAAAAATCCTGGTTGCAGGCCATGATGTGAAATATCTCATCTAGTCCACGATGTACTTAGCATGTTTGTTCTCGCTAAAACACACTGTTAACAAAGAAAAGACAGCCATCACAGTAACAACCTTTGCATTCAAGCCGACAAGTTACATCAGCTGACACCTTTCCCTGTCGTACAGTCCCAACGGCCGACGTACGTGCAATATCTCATTAGTGTAACTCAGCCGGGTAGAAAGGTGTTTACAACCCTGATCAGCCCCTATACCAAGCCAGAAAGCCTGGGCTATTGTATGTACTTTCTGAATGTAAACGAGTGAAAATTTCACTTGCCAAAAGAGTGAAACTCTTGTAATCCACTCCAAAATGAGTGGTTTTTACTTAAAAAGAGTGAATATCCACTCAAAAAGAGTGAAAATCACTCCAAAAAGAGTGGATTTCCACTCGTTTGAGAGGTTAAACGAAGGACAACTCTTTTGAGGAGTTAAACTAAGGACAACACAAAAACGAGTGGAAATCCACTCTTTTTTGAGTGATGGTCGCTCTCTGGGAGTGGGAATATGCTCTTTTTAAGCACAAACCACTCATTTTGGAGTAGTTTTACAAGAGTTTCACTCTTTTGGTGAGTGAAATTTTCACTCGTTTACATTTAGAGAGTAAATATACCAAGCTTTGTTTTATTCTATTAGTTCTTGAATACATTGCAAAGCCGGCTGTTTTCACAATATTAAAATATATTTTACTCCTGATTTCCGAGAATATCCTAAAGAGAGTCCCACTGCAAACTAAATTTGGATAAAATCCATTTTTGGAATACAACAAAAGAGTGGGCATTTTACCCATATTTTTTGCAAGGGAGGTTTTGAATCTACCAGACTCTACAATCGCACAATTTCAATCCAAAAGAAGTTTTGAATTGTGAATAACTTGAGAGTTGGGTTAGATTTGTGAGGTGAAACCTCCAAGGAAATTACGGGTACTTGAAAGGTCATACTATCGATTGTGGAGCACTCTTGAGCAAGCAAAATACATAACATTGTATTTTATGGTTCTTTTATTTGGACAGACACTACACTAGGAGTTATGGGCAGAAACTAGATTAAACTAAGTCTTAAGGCTGAGGTTGAAACAAAGCCTGAAATTAGTTGGTGGTTGTGCGGTCGAGTGAGAAGAAATTCATAATGGCATGAGCAAGAGCTTAAGCCTGTTTGGTAGCATTCTGAGTTAAGAATTGCAGGCTAGTCTAACTGCATCCACCATCAGGGGAATTCACTGAAAAAGTCACAGTGCATATGAACTAAAATGTTGAAATCAAAAACCATACCTGAGCACGCCTAGAATTGAGTTTTTAATAAATTTTTTGTGAGTTGTACACAAGGTATCTGTGTCGACATCGGGGAGAGACAAATTGAAATCATAGGCTCCTCAGGAACTGTTTAAACTACACGTGTACCCGGTTGTGTCTCAGGTCCCCGAAGTCTTCCCCCCTAATGAAGTGCTCCAGTGACACAAGGAACTTCTAGCGGAGTTGAGTGACTTTATTTGCTCCTGTGCTGTCCAGGGAATGTTACGGTCTGCGGGGAGTTGCGGCGTAGAGACGAGATATTCTCATCAATTTTTGATTGCGGACTTATTGGTTTTGCATATAACGAATGGACGTGAGATTGGTGCAACGTGATGCAAGGAATTGTTAATATAAAGTGGAGGTTTTTTGTTGATGGTCTTCAGTTGTGTTATACATAGGCAGCTTAGTTGAGTGACAGACACCACAGACACACATGTACAGATGTTAAAAAGTGAGACAAGGACACAGTTCATAGAGCCTGTTCATGTGTCTGTATTAAAGGTGCAACAAGAGATTTTGAGGCACCCAATATTGTGTCATAATCGGGGTCATAATAGTAATTTCATAATTAAATTAGACACTCAATAGATTTCTTATTTTGTATTTGGCCCCAGAAATGCATTAAAAGAGAGAAAAAATGTGATTTTGATTTGCTTATATTTCAAAGTAAAACATAGGCTGAATTTTGTATTTGCTCCTATATGAAATTAGAAATTTACCAATTTTTGTACCAAAGACACATTTTTCAGCTTAATCCTTTCAGATGGGGATATTTTTGATGAAAGCTTTATATCAGGGCAGAAATCAGTACTTTCGATTTTTGTAGGGACACCTGATATGTGAAATCTCTCGTTGCGCCTTTAAGATGGTGGCTTTGTGCATTCTTAGTATCATAAACCATACTAAGAAAACCAGTAGTGGGGTTATTTTCTAATGCACTAGTGAATGAAAGTTATTGAACTTTGCCATGAGAATTGAGACTATTGAAATATAGTGATATGAGCTACAGTATGCTCATCAACAGAGGACTAAGTTCAGTCCAGTATTCTTGTACCTGTATTAACATTGCAGTCTTGTGCATTTTGGGTGTCATAAACAATAAAGTTACTGAACCGTGCCATGGGATTTTAGACTATAATGATCATAATGATGTGAAGAAATTGTAGGTGGCTGTTGACATAGTTGTCAGGGCAAGAAATCAAAATTGGGTGCAAAGTGGGTCTGTCCAAAAAGTCCACAGTATAGCTTTTTTGACAAACAAATAAGCGAATGCACAAACAAATGAGTGAGCAAGCAAACAAAAACAAACAAACTTACAAACAAACAAACTTACAAACAAACAAACTTACAAACAAACACACTTACAAACAAACAAACAAACTTACAAACAAACAAACTTACAAACAAACAAACTTACAAACAAACAAACAAAGCAAACACAAATGAAAACACAAACAAACAATACATATATATTCTGATACTTTTTTTTATTGAGGGCCTAACAATTTTTTTAAAGAAAATTAAAATGTGTATTGCACATAATAATGACCAACCCACTTTTGCAAAAAGCATATCCTTCGTGCTAAAGTATACTTTGTCTCATCTGAAGTATGAAGTGGCGACGTGCTCTCCACGTACACCCAGTGCCGCCTTTCAGTTGTAGTGCGCTTGTGCTTTACCTACCGCGTGCTGAAAGTCGGTTCAATGTATACGCCCGCGTCGCTACTTCATACTTCGAGCTGGACAAATTATAGAGGCTGGAGGCACCACAGTATTTGTAAAAATCCAAGTACTGGATCTCCATCTTGATTTGCTAATCAAACACCATAATGAGATTTGATTACATGCTCTCATTGTTCCAGCAATTATTTTTGCACATTGTGTGATTAATTCAAATCTTTTGGGCATAAATGACGGTTCCTGCCTCATAATGCCGTCCCCAGACAACTTAATTACCGCGGGCTGCAGGTGAATGAAATGAAAAATGCTCGGGGCTTTGTCAACCACTTCACTCTCTAACTTCTCTTTGTTTTTGGTGTAAACTTCAAATTTATCAACCAAATCCTTAACGACATAATTCTTAATAAGTATAATGAAAATATAAAATATGTGTCTTAATTTCAAAGGGGTGTAAATCATTTTAATTTATTTTTCTTTGTATATGGCTTTACAAACAGTAATCTCAGATGCTTTTGTTTTGTTGTCTAAACAAATAAGTTTTATCACGTGGGGCCCATAACTGATGCATGTTCTGTGAGACATAAAACAAATTGATACCCTGAATTTTTATAAACCAAAACCAATTCTGCGCCCGCTATAATTCGCATATACAACAACATTTAATTCCATGTTTCTGGTGGTATAAAAATCTCAACTTTCCAATATCCACAAAATTTTCAAAATGTCAGAGATCAAAAGTATACACAATGTGAAAATTAAAAAATAGCACACAAAAGCTTGAACTTTTCAGATCCTAATTAAAAAAAGGAAAAAGTTATATCTTAAATTGGGTATCCTTTAATTATTTATGTTTGTAAAGAGACAAATTTTAAAAACAAACACAACCAATGATGTTTTTTTTTTCCCCTAGGGTTTAGCCAAGAAATGAATTAGTTTGTAATCGTGTATCCTTCCCATGTGGTAGAAATCATGTATTTTTGTGGGTGTGGGTTTGGTGTTTCCTCTATGACCTACTTATTTGGTTGGTTTTTCAAAGATTCTAATGTGAAAAGTCTGATTTCAGTAGCCACCAACTTGGTTGTCATGTTGGTTATCACTTGACCCTATTAGCCATGTCCTTCAGTGCCTCAGATCTAGGGTGTACTCACAACCGGGCCCCACTACTGCCCATATCATCAATTGCCTTGGGTGCTCACTTGGGTGTGGCATAGGGGTGGAGAAATGACAAAAATGTCAACGATTTGGTATAACTTTTCTTCTATATAGGAATTCCAACCAAACTTGGCTAGGAGGTAGGTTATCGCTGGATTCTATTACCCATTCTTCCATGCCTCTCGGTGCTACACGGCCTACTGCCAGGTGGATTTATATGCTGTATGTTTATTATCCCCCAGCTTGAAAAGCAGAGGGATTTGCGATAGCGTGCATGTGTGTGTGTTCCAGTTTGGATAGGTTTTCATTTTTCACGTCTCCTTCGAACGATTTAAGCCAGACTTGGGTTAAGGTGCCGTAACAGGTTCCTTCATATGTGAATGATGTCAAAGGTCATAGACCAAGGTCAGAGGTCATCTGAGGTCAGATTTTATTTAAATAAAAATAAATAAATGTCGACATTTATATAGGTGCGTTCACAACGTATCAAAGCGGTACATTAGTCGCCTGCCACTATAATATTCATCTGCCGTACAAATGCCAAGGCATACTCATACCTTGGGCGGGCGCTCATGGACATATTCCCTAACATCTACCCCGATTTAGCACCTGTGGAGAGGGGCAAGCGAGGTAAAGTGCCTTGCCCCAGTGCACAACCCATTGGCCTCAGCGGGACTCGAACCCAGGTCCATTGGGTCTGATGCGGGTCAGTTGTACCACTGACACATGTGCCCCATATTTGATGTATGTAGCATGTATGTGTGTTCTATAGGTTTTCGTTTTTCATGTCTCCTTCGAAAATGTTAAGTCCGATTTAAACCAGACTTGGGGCTAAGGTGCAATAGGGGTTCCTTCATATGTGGATGATGTCAAAGGTCATGACCAAGGTCAAAGGTCATCTGAGGGCATTTTCAGACTGCCATCTTGCCAGGGGGATGATGCAGTTTACTTGCAGTATTTTTAGAAGTTGTATGTAAGAGCACATGATGTGTGATATCATGGATAACACTTCAGAGGTCCACTAAAGTTTTCAATAAAACTCTCATGAAGATAATGACTCCAATCTACCATGCATCACGTCTAATACATCCGGGATGCAACTACCAATACACATGCACACCGGTAATACGCAATCAACAAGAACAATAATGTAAGCCCAGTAATATCCCCCAACTTTCCTGATTGCGCCAAATTCTAACTGACCAGAAGTAAGAGGCTATCGGTGAGATTTAGTCGCGTTATACAGGAAGTAGTATGGCTGAACACCACCATAGCCTCAGGTGGGGATTGTCGGACACACGTCAGCCTTTTCTTCTAGGACTTATTCAATAGCTTCTGACACCCCTTCTGTGATCTTTACCGGCTTGGTGGTTGGAAATTTGTTGAGTACCAAGGACATGAGAGCATAAGATGGTGCATTTGGACTTTCGTTCTTACTTTTGATTTCTTAATTAAATTTGTTTTGTAATTGATTATCTGCACAAAGTTTGAAAAATTCTTTCCTGAAAATTCTTGAAAAAAATGTTTCCTGTTGCAGTCCCATACTGATATCAAAATTAATATTTTTACTTCATTCTCTGCACAAATATTGCACTAATATTGCTGTTCTCTACAATATGTGTAGAGAAAATTAAAAAGTGTGCTACAAAAATAATTGATTTTTGCTATAACAGTGATCCCTGTATTAATTCTCCTAAATGAAAAGGGTGAATTTCACTCTAAAAAGTGACTATAGGTCTCACACCTTATGACGAAAATTGTTCGGTCAAGGTGCTCTTGGTAATTTTACAAAGTAATAAATCTCTCCTAAAATAAAAATTTTGTTCCAACATGGGAATTGAAAAGTTCATATACTTACTTCCATTTCTTAAATTATCACTCTTTGAGTGAGCCTTGTAATAACTCTTGAAGAGTAAAATTCACTCTTTTGCATATAGGAAGAACATTTTAATATATGCAGTAACCTCTGCTTCTTCAAAGACATGGCTTCAGTTGTCATATCAAAACATAAAATCCAAAGTCTGGCAATCACACCATATTACTACAAATTAAATAGATTACAACAAATTAAATATATTCATCAAATAGGTTATTATTCCACTGTTGAGTTTTAAGTATTTGTAAGAAATTAGGACAATTGTGACTATCAATAGAGTTCAATCTTCCAGCAAAAAACAAGATAGACATAAAGCAATTTGGGTTAAGCAATGGTTTCCTCGACAACGTTCCTTCCTGCGGCACAACAACCAGCACTTTGAACCAAAAGTACAGTGACTCCCAAAGGACCGCAGAAATTTCTGAACTACTTATTTTTTATTGATCCGGTGAGACCTTGGCAATGATCTAATACCCTCGTAATCCTGTAATCCGTTGTCCAACAACGATAAGGATCACCATATGCCTTTTATTAATCTGCGTAAATCTGGAGGAAATATGTTTGCATGAATAACACCATTATTTTGTAAATAGAAAGGTATATGCTGACAACTAAATATTGAAAGTTTTGAAACGTTTGTGCAACTCTATAGGTTTTTGATCTGTTATCGTTATGACTATGTTGTACTTTGTAAGTTGGTATTTATGGCTGAGGGTGGTTCTAATTACAAAGTACTAATAGGGTTGTAGGGGTACAGCACAAAACAGTTACAATGGTGGCTTATTTTTAAGGTCGATTTTCATATGAAGGGGGGGGCAGTCCAAATTTTCAAATGTTGATAGGTTCAGAGGTTCAGATAAGCAATGTACATCATGGGAAAAAAGCCTTACGAACTTGAACCGTAGACTTTTAGCCAAATGCTCTAGCCACCAAGGGACATATTGTTATGGACAATATAGTTGATAGTTTGAAGTAAGCTAGTCTTTATTTATTTATTTTTTTTAACAAGCATGGGTACCAACCAAAATCCACGACCCCCCCCCCCTTGGATTATAAGAGAAGTATGTGCTCATCTGTAATATTTTTTAGAATGTCAGAAATTTAAAAAAAATAGCCATTAGGTGATATGTCATGTCCTGTACAGTGGCCTCAAATTGCGACACTGTACTGGACTCGCTATATAGTCATGTTATTACACAAGTGATTGGCTATTAAGGTATGCTTCCAGAACGAGTTTTTTTTTGTCATCTTATAAACTACTGATCAAAGACTGGGAATGTTTGTACTCATTTGGTTACATTTCCACGCTGATTCCAAATATAGGCATGACACATATATACTTTAGATATTTTTGATATTTCAAACAAACAGAATTTTTTTGGAAATTGAGGGCGTCCTAGCCAGCCAACATATGCTAAAGTGTTAACTTACAGAAATAACCATGTATAGAAGAATGCGGCAGAGGGTAGCTTTATCCAATCCCACAATGCATTGCAACATGCCTATACTTTATTGTTTGACACACATCAGTACTTAGAAATAGAAAGTGCTTAAGAACCACAAGCCCTTGCAAGATCATGTCTATAATTTCTTAAAGGAACACTTAGAGATTTTCTGAGGATAGAAATTTCTCTAAATTTGCACTTTTTCTAGAACACCTACTGAGAGCGTTTCAAAGGTTTATTGGACAAACAAGTGGAAAAAGAAAACCAAAAATTAAGTTTGAACTTGCCTGCTGTCCTAATAGGCCTCCATAGAAAAACATGCTTGGATTTTCTGCCATGTGTGACAGAAAATACTAAATCATCTCTTAACTACATAAAACAGCCTTTTCAGTTTAATCACTTCAGGCTTGATTTAATACATTGGTAAGCATTCCATATATTTAAAAAAAATGGGTTTGAAGAAAAAAATTGGGGTGTATTTTTCTGCAAATGTCCTTGTGTCTCAAAAAGCCCTAACATTTTCTGGACTAAAATGAACAGTTTCTTTTTTTTTGAGTGTGTGTTGGGAATTTAGGACTTATCGAAAATGTTAAGTTGGCAATTAGTACTGTATAGGTGTCACATGACCTAATCAAGGTGCATTGTTCAAATCATATTGCATGATGGTATAGGTCTAACACATCCTGTGAGTTAGCGGCATCTCCTGTCAGCAGACCACTAAGCACACCTTTCCTTTTCCCTTCTTAATATTTAATTGTTGCATTTACAGGTGTGATGCTAAAACACTTGGATAATAAGGAAGTTGTGAATTTAATCCTCTGACCAGCGAGTGAATGTACTATTTGCTCGCACACAGTCAAAAGGCCGGCAGGGGAAAAAAGTGATTGCCGAGTTTAACATGTTTTTCCTCTTGCTCCAGATCGAGCCAAGCTAGTCCGGACAGGATTCTTGACTTTTGCAATGAACTTTTGTGCTATTGTGTTTCCTAGCGGTAATCAATTGGCGCCACCTTGTTTTAGTGCTCAAACAAAAAATATTAAAAGCAGGGAAAAAATTGACGCAAACGTGTTAATCTGTGCTCTGATGTTACGTTCCGTCCTCAGCGGCCCAGGTTGATTGTCCTTTCCCAGCGAAAGGTATTCATCTACTTTCCCTCCCTCTACGGGGGTTTCTCCTTTCAGGCGCAACTTATCCTTCCTGCTGCAGCTCCCCCCAAATAAATTGGCCATAAACGGCAGCGAGTAATCATTTTGCCACTGCAGCCAAGTACCAGGGGATGGTAAACCAGCCCATCTTTTTCAATTGGACCCGGGATCGGTTGCATACAATAATTTCCGTTATAACCCCACTGCTTCCTCTATTTGCTTCCCACACACACACAGACGCTTGCGCATGCCACACACTGACACACACTATCGAGGGGGTACTGCAGAAGGGGCTTAAGCTTGTGAATCTCCGGTGGGTATTCGCACACCTACAGAGATTGGGTTTCGTTTTGCGCGGCTCTCGTCGAGCCTTTTGGCGCTTTAACACATGCAATGTACACATGTACTGCGGCGTATGAAGATGCTGCGTGATGTACTGAATACAAGTATTGGTGTGTGTCAAGATTTTTAATTAACACCGGTCTTGTCAAGACAGGCTCTCTCTCAATGTCAGTGGGTGTGGATTTTGGAAAGTTTGCCTTCGTCTTTTCATACTGCCACCAACAGTTCTGAACTGGTTGAATGGCAAAGTGAAACAAAGAAAAACTTTTCTGGGAGATGATTAGGAGAGAGGCAGTCAAGCATGATTTTTTTCTGTGAACTGTGACTATTGCTTTAAGTGCACTGAGGCCTAGATAGAATTTGGGAGATGATTTTAAGGGACTTGGACTTGGGTACAGCACTGCCGTTTTACTTTTTTGTCAATTTTTCATGCGGAAAATGTTGTTGTTTTTTTTTTAATTCTGAAGATGTATTATTCACTTTGAAACTGCGACTGTAATTTTGAAGCTTCAGTGGACCACTGTGCCTTTATTGACTCTTAATGGGCAATTTTCTTAACATATCTCTGATTGGCTAATAATGTCATATAAGCTTAGGAATAACCAATCAAACCACACAATTTTAGGATATAAGGATAAGATTAGGATTAGGATTTACGGTTAAGATTATGGTCTAGGGTTAGGATTATATATAGGTTAGGGTTAGGATTATACAAAAAATGTTTTGATTTCACGAAGACAAAATATGGATTTTAATTGTGGTGCATCTTTTGTGTAAACATCTTATAAATGCACTAATCCTAATCCTAAATTCTACCCTAATCTTAACTGTAATCCTAACTGAAAATCCTAAAGTTAACAATAAACTCAAAATCAAACTCCTAACATTAATCTACATTTTTAGTCAGCTTGCTAGTGAGTATCAGCTAGTATCTTGCCAAATTTGTATTTAATTTGGTTTCTAAGTCAAACCTTTACTTGAAAATCTGAGGACCTTTACATGAATTACTGGTTGGACTGCTGTCCCTATTTTTTTATCATTTTTTTTGCATTTTTAATTCTTTTTAAAAAAAAAAAGGGTCATTTGTATTATATTCAAATAATAATCCATGTTCATTATAGTCCAATATCTTTTAAATTTGTCTTTGAGGAGAGCAATCTATACATTCATTTAACATAAAAATGAAATAAAACCAGTTGTTGAAATGAAGAAAGATATGCTTCTTTGTCATTATGCAATTAAAGTAGATCATGCAATTCGAACCGATATCATACATGCATGCGGTCAAAACCAACAGTTTATCCAAGTTAAGCTTGCAGAAACGAGCACTTTTGGGTCCTCGACCTTACGTCTTTCTCTTCTGTGACCTTCTTAATTATTAATTGGCTTAATGCATTTAAGATGGAAGTTGACCACTTTTCTTTTGTACGACACCTTTTGTTATGCAGACTGAGGTACTCGAGCGTGGTTGTTTTAACTGGTTGAGCACTTCCAATTATTCTTAATTATTGGGGTGTGGGGTGGGATAGCCTTAATAGTTGTAATCTATACCTTTATATTACAGGCAAAACACTAGTGAGACTACATTGGGCGGCAAAAAATAATTTGTGGTTTTTGGTATTATTGAAACACATGGATTAGCAAGTATTTTCTCATGGTTATTATTTTACTTAAATTTCAATTTTGCCAGGATTTCTATTGTGTTTTTGACATAAGTTATTGAGAAAAGATTGATATGAAAATAATTTACATAATTTTCATTATATGTAATTAAATGGATAAATGGATGCTTGTTCTCCCTATGAGAAAACCTTGAGGGGGAAAACAGTTTATATATATTAATTGTTCTTATGTTTATTAATTTTGTGCACCAATAGAGCCCGTAGCTCAAAATTGAGCAAATAATCAAGTATTTGATCATTTCATTTCATTTGTCATTTCATTTAAGCTATGGATTGATAAATCTTGGCATGGTAAAAACATGTCTACAATACTCATAAAAGACATTAATTGTACAGCTTGCCAGGTTAGGGTATAGGTTTACCGGTTGTGGTTAAGAGTTATATTAAAGGTGCAACGAGAGATTTCACATAACAGGTGTCCCTACAAAATGTGAAAATTATGATTTTTGCACTATTTTTATTTTTTTTATTTTTTTTATTTTTTTTATATGAATTTTAATTTGCTATAGGAGCAAATACTAAATTGAGCCTAAGTTTTGTATTGAAATTAAGCAAATCAAAATTGCCTTTTTTATACTTTCAAGGCAATTTCTGTAGCCAAACAAAGTAAGAAATCTATTGGGCGTCTTATCTATATGAAGCGACACAATATATGGATGCTCCAAAATCTCTCATTGTACCTTTAAGTTATGGAAAAATATAGAATCTGGAGTTAAGGTCCAGGCAATCTTGTGATATTGGACAATCCAAATTTGTTCCTTTGCTTTTAGGCAAACAAGCCTCAGTAGAGTGACAAATCATACTGTAAGTAACAAACTTTGAAAAAAAAACTAACAAAACTATTGCATTTCCCCTCATGTGTGACCCTTGACCTATGTGTGTGACCTTTGACCTGAGATTTTTCTGTGTTCAGGTCAGTGGTCCTTTTGACCAAATTTGGTGGCAAATTGACCTCTAGATGACCTTTGACCTTTTGGTACTCCAAAACCCTGCAAACAAAGATCAGACTGTCCCTCCCCATGCCAAATATTAGCCCCATATGTCAAAGCATAACGAAATGCATTGCCGGACAGACAGACAGTTCTATTTTAAGGTCAGTTGGAATAGCCACTATGGTCATTCAGCCGACTATCATGTGAGGTTGGATTAGGTAATTGCCAGCTCACATTTTAAAGCAAATGGAAAGTGTCCCATTGAAAAACACAGAAGAAATATGGTCAGCTCAGGCAGGGGCGGATCCAGGAATTCTCAATAGGGGGGGGGGGGGGCGCCCTTCACTATTCGCTTTTAAAATTTTCCGGCTCGCTTCGCTCGCCGGGTAGACCCAATTTTTTTTTCACTCGGTTCTAAATTCTGAAGGGGGGGGAGTGGCAATGCCTATATTTTATATTTTTTTCAAGCACCAGAGCACCAAACAACACAACAAAGAAGAGTACCCCCTGCTCTTCAGAATTTCAACAGAGTGAAAACAAATTTTTTTTGGAAAAAAATTTTGTGGAAAATTTTACAAATTGTGTCGGCAAGGGCGCCCACAAAAGGTCATTTTCCTAGATATACAGGGCGCCCGGCGACCTGTGCGGCAAAAGGCATTTTTCTACATCTACAAGGCGCCCGGCGCCCTTTGGTTTGCAAAAAATAGGGGGGCGCGCGCCGGGTGCGCCCCCCCTAAATCCGCCTATGAGCTCAGGTGTCCATGCACTTCACTTTAAAAAATAGGGACAGCAGTCCCAAATAGGTTGTTCGATTATGTGTCAAAGAATTAAGTGAAGAGCAATATGATGACCCTAAGTGACCCCTAAATGACATTTGACCTCATCATTAGTTGCCCCATAAGCCTCCTTGTCTCGATGTATTTAAGCATACCAAGTATAAACTTCATCCATCATTGCACTAATTTTTTTTTTACATTTTAACCAAACAATGTATACCAAAAATTTTAACCAACGGTGTATACCACATGCACAAGATATGACCCAAAGTGATCTCTGAATGACCTTTGACCTCATCATCTCTTATCCCACATAAGACCCCTTGTCTCAATGTATAAGCATCCAAGTGTAAACTTGATCCATCACTGCACTAAACAGCTATACATTTTAACCAAAATTTAAAAAAAAATAATTTTAACCAAAAGTGTATACCAAAAATTTGACACACACACACACGTGGACTGACTGACTGACTGACACACGATTCATGCTGCCATAAGGTCTTTCCGATTTCATCAGATGACCTAAAAATGTTCTGCCACATATGGAATTAGTACACTTTATTTAACCATGGAGTTATTATAGTAAACCATGTGATTATGGTACCATGTGGTGATTAGCTGCAGTGATCGCCATGATCATCATTCAAGAAATCACTCACAGACTATCACACATCTGTAGGTTGTCCAACCCAATCACTTACAGATCATCGCAACCATGCCACCTTCCCACACACGGACCAACAAGGATGGTAACAGATAATATATACTTAAGACAAAAAATCTTGTCCACCCATATCATTGGAAGCTATCTTAAAGGCTGACTCAGAGATTTTGAGATATAATATTTTGTATGTATTAATTAAAACTAAACTAAAGATAGTCATCTAAAATCCCGTCAATTTCAAAATTTGACACGAATCGGATTTTCCGTTTTAAGAGTGCAGCAGTAAACATTTTGTACAGTATAACAGTGCCATACGATACTGTGTATAACAAAAATTCATAACAAAGATATGATTTTCTAGATGAAGGACTTCGAATTGAGCTTATGTATATACTTAACACAGTGATTAGTAAGGACAAGTATTAAATATGTGCAAAAAACATGATTTGTTTGAAAATTCAGGGCACCCTTATCTCTGAGTCAGCCTTTAAAGACACTTCAGTGATTTGCCCAAAAGAGTCAAAATATTTGAAATTTGCAGGAATAGCTTAAAATTGAAGGATAAGTCCATATAATTCTCATAAGTTACTTTTTCCAACTGAAGAATTGCCAGAAAGGGAAGAAAACAGCAGTCTTCAAAGATATGACTCTTCATTCAATTACGTGTTGTTGTAAGTAATGACTAAAATATCTGATTTTGTACTTACTTGGTTAAGGTTGTTTCTGGTCTTATCATTTGCAGGGTATGTTAGGTTACTTATACTTATTACAGACATGCAAAAATCTGATTTTTTATGATTTTTCGATTTTATAATTTAGCAAATCACTGATAGTGCCTTTTAAGTTTTGCTGTATCAAATTAATTAGATCCTTGTTAATTTACTGTGGTTTTGCATGAAAATTTGTATTTTACAGTGAGTGTCACAAAAAATAACTAATTTAGGGAAACTTTCTTTGTGCCTTTTTGGACACTTGTTAAATTACCATGTAGAACTAGTAAGCGTTAATAGGCTTCTTATCCTCCTGCACTTGCCGAACCCCCCACCCCATCCTCACTTCAACGTCACTATCTCACGATATGGGGGCATTTTTTTTTACATGAGTATATCAGAGTCTTGTTTGTTAGCTGGTTGAGGATGTCATATACCAAATAACATTGTACTTCACAAAATGATTAAATTATTAAACAAGTTTGCCTATGTGTGGACTGCTGTCATTTGCAATCAGTTTCAGACCAGTGGCTTGATAAAGCCTTTCAATTGGGGGTTGGAATTAGCAGAGTTAATCATGTGTGTCTGTGGCCAGGCACACTTGACCGTTGATAATTGGGCCTTCACAAACAGGTCATCTGAAGGAAAGTATCATCTGCTTTGGATGGGGGATGGTGGTGGTTGACCAAAGAAAGAAGAACTGAGAACTCTCTAAAATTCTTCATTGACAAGTGCAGGAAATGGGGGCTTTGTTTCCAGGCCCTAACCCATGATTTGTTTTTTAGAGGCTGAATGTAAACGAGTGAAAATTTCACTCCCCAAAAGAGTAAAACTCTTTTAAACCACTCCAAAATGAGTGGTTTGTACTTCAAAAGATTGAATTCCCACTCAAAAAGAGCGAACATAACTCCCAAAAAGAGTGGATTTCCACTCGTTTTGGTGTTGTTCTTTGTTTCACTCCTCAAAACTGTTGTCTTTAACTCCTCAAACGAGTGGAAATCTACTCTTTTTGGAGTGATTTTTACTCTTTTTGAGTGGAAATTCACTCTTTTTAAGTACAAACCACTCATTTTGGAGTGGTTTAAAAGAGTTTCACTCTTTTGGGGAGTGAAATGTTCACTCGTTTACATTTAGAGAGTGGATTGAGTCAAACGCTGATATTTTTTCCACAGTGTCTCTGAAAATCTAATAAGAAGGGGGACATCTTAATGTGGGTCTAACACTTTAAAATGGCATACTATTTTTTTAAATATTCTTGTTATACTTAAGGGTGTGTATACAGAAATTATGGGCTTGAAGTGAACCCTTCTGCAAAAACCTGGACCTTTTGTAAATTGGGGTGAAACTGCAGTCCTTCACCGATGCATACGGGCCCCATGCACATATAATCATCTTCATGGAAGGGTGCTCAACCATTGTATCTCAAGTTTGCTAAAGTTGGCATCTTATTGGCCTTTTTGGACATGCAAATGAATTACTTACTAATTAAAAGCTGTTTCAACTCCTCCATTTCTGAACCTTTAACACTATAGAATATAAGTTCCAGTCGGGAGTATTTAATTTCCCCTATTTTAAATGTTCCTTTCATGCTTTGAATGAGCACCCATGTCTAGAGCATGTTTAAAATCTCTCAAATAGTCGGAAACAAAGAACGCCGATCATGTGAAGAATCCTATGTATTCAGTCCTCTTGACTGCATGTCAGGACAGGTGTTTTTAGATACCGATTGTTGACTTTGACACACACAAGTATAACTGGAATAGGAAGTCCCATGTATCGATTGTCCATTTGGCCGTGTTGTCATCTTATTTTTCTTCTCGTAAATGAGCGTCTTGGGGACCAGGCAATTGGACTGCTCCATTGCTTGTACAAATACGATCCGGTGGTTATGTTTGATTTGAAGATTGTGGCACTTGTGTGTGTTTATGTGGTGATGCGTGTACCACCCATTATTCATGTGATCATTAGAATTGAATGAGTTTGAGAAGAAAGAGTCACTATGAGCTAGTAAAATCTCAATTCCCTTGGCACAGTTCAGTACCTTCCATTCACCAGTGTATTTAGAAAATACACCCCCTGGTTTTGGGGTAATGATATATGATACCCAGATCACAAAAGATCAGTTCATGTCAATGTATGTACAAGTACAACCCACTGAACTGTGTCCTTGGTGGATGAGCATATTGTAACTCATAATGAGTTGAAGTGACAATGTCTTCGTCTTAGTCTTAGTGGTCTTTGAGATCTGAGGTGGTCAATAGCAGACTGATGCCCTAATAAGGATATGCTTCCATCTTGAGGTTTACCTGATTTAAGTATGAATGAATAAATTTGTAGAGAGTTTTCCTTTGTACGTGCAGGCTGACATATTCGGATGATCTTTATGACATGGCCAGTGGCCTACGTCAATACTTGAACCATGAAAGAATTTATTTGTGCAAAATCTGATTAAGAATTTCATTTCCGTCATCTTGAGGAGAAAAAGGCCATTCAAATTGTTTGACTAACTGAACGAACTGTAAGATTTTATTCATCCTCATCCGAAGCGAAAAAGACCATCAAGATTTTTTCCATTACCGTGAATATATTCATTGAGAACTATTTTGTATTCTATTTAAAATGAAACTTTCAGTTTTTAAATGGATGACCCATCACGAAAGTGGGACTTTTTCTTTGTGTGTGAAATAAATCAGTCCAATACTTGTGGTAGTTGAGGGCCCGTTCTTGCTTTGGTGACGTGTGGACAACTTGACTATTGCCCTCTGTCCACACCAATTAACTCAACCAAGCAAAAATGCACTATATATGACTTTTCAAGCTTTCAAATACTTACAACCCAATACTAATTCAAGGAATTAACCAAACAAGAAACCAGCAAACCAAAAACTTCACCTCAATAGTTTTCATGTTTTCACCCAAGAAGTATTGTATTTGACAACCTCAATATGCACAAAGTGCCTTGGAAGCGTGTGGCAAGCGTCCGCACGTTTCGCCGGTTTCGATTACCAAAGAAATGGCTCGAAGTGTCCAACTGACCTCACAAAGTGGACATTGCGTCGCAGGTGCTTCCCCGACCCAAATGTTGATGTTACTAACCACAGATTGGATAGCAAGATCGGGGATTAGGAATTGGACATTGATTTTGTAGTTTCGGGGTCGTCCCTTTGGGTTGTTTTTTCCTTTCCGCCAAACTGGACATCCCAGTGTAACGGAGGGAGTATTCCGTTTGTGTCTCCTGTACTATGTATTGGTTTTCATGCGACATTTGTTTGGTTAAAAAATAAAACGTGTTATTGAAATCCTGCTGCGTCTTTGTGCCGGGGTGTTGGTCATCTGAGTTGATGCGTCGTTGCTTATTAATCATAACTTCGTGCTTTTTTATGAGGCAAGACACCCCAGGAGATTGTACCATTTTCTGTTGTTTTTTTGTCGATATGTCATAGAACTATGACTATTACAGAATTTGTGTATTGTGCATTGTCTAAATGAACGGGGGAGCATGTCATTAGTTGATTGTGATGAGCTGAGGGCAGGGATTCAGAGCCAATTCTTGCAACATCAACCTATCTTTTAATATAGCTCTTAAGCAAAAAGCCTCTAGCTAGTGAACGAGTTAGACTCAAAGGGGAAAAGTTTAGGGTCCGCATACATTTGTCCTTTTGCTATTTTTTAATGGTGCAATTGCGCCAATTTTTGGATTTATTGTCTGCACCTAACAGATAGTGAAGTTCTCAACTGCAAAATTACCCTGGCTTTTCAGTTAACCCAAACCAAAGTAAAAAAAAGTTACCTACTTTGACCCCTCGATGACCTTTGACCCTAAATAGCTCAATCATCTGAAGACTCTCATTCCCAGACTGTTGTGCCCCCGTTTGTGTTGCGCTCTGAACAGACCGACTTTTCATATGCAAGCAAGAACCGATGTGTCCACCGAGACTAAATGGAACATACGTCGGACAAACATACCTACATACACCATACAGAAGGAATACACGCACAGGCCCCCCCCTTCCCACTTTGCTTAAAAGCTAGGGGGATGAAAAGCTAAAATTGGGCCACCGCAAGAGTGTTGTGGTAAAAGTGATTCCGCCTACTTGTGCAGATTTGTGAAATAATCTTCTTTTTTGCCTTGCTAATACTACAGGGTTAGTAAGGCTGGTATTCTCCATTGTCCGCAACATCAGCCTCACTTTATATATGACTAATCTGTTACAACAAAAAGCTACAGTTAGCAACTTGTTAGTACTAGTAGTATGTGTAGTCGCTTTCATTTTCCAAACTACTACCTTCCAGAAAAAATACAGCAACTAATTGTTTAGAAATAAAAAAAAAGATACAAGGTGTTTTTTATTCAGCATAAACTCGGGACCATTCTACAACTACATATTCTATAATGCAAATGCTTAATTATTTAACGACTCTTGGATATGGTTGTTACTAGGATCTCATTGGAAGTCATGACAAACCACATACCATAGTAATTCAAAAGCAAGCCCCAGATTCATCAACAATCTGATTTTACATTCAAAAGCACATCTGCCTCCTACATTACTGATTACCGCTAACCCATTTCTAACCCCCTCTATCTCCTATATCTTTAGCATAAACCCTGTTATCACAGTATAAACAACCTCATCCTTGCATAAACCCCCTGACCTATGTTTAAAGTCTGCTCTGCACCTCAATTCTTGAACACATAACCTGATCCTGCCACCACAAATAGACTGCATAGACCTATCTTATAAAGCAACGTGTGCGATTTTTGGAGGATATATGACAAAACAGAATGTTCACTGATTTTGTTCTTAAGGTTCGTCCACAGTTACCTAAATAGGTCTAAAGATACTATTTCCTAATAGGTCTAAAGATACTATTTCCGAATCATGTCTAAAGATCCATTTCCTAATAGGTCTAAAGATACTATTTCCTAATAGGTCTAAAGATACTATTTCCTAATAGGTCTAAAGATACTATTTCCTTATATGTGGTCATATCAAAACATTTCAAACCCAAAGTATGTGTCTTGTATACATTTCTGTAGGCTTTCAGCTCTAGGCTGTCAAAATCACAAAATATAAGGTTTTTTCTCACAAATATTTTTACATTGGATTTTTCTGGCAATCCTACCTCTTTTTCTGCAGATTATGAAGCAGGTGCACCCTTGCATACTATTCTTGCTGTGGGTATCGTGGGAATACCATAACTCGTTTATGGAATTTTCCCCAAAAATGTGTTAAAATCATGGTTTTTTAAAAACATGATACCGTGCAATGAAAATATTGTAAGAGGGTACCACCCTCTTTCATATCCAAAGAAAATGAAAATAGGAATGAAGGATTGAAAAATTAAGGACATGCACATATGAAAGGGGATAGTATTAGCTTTAAACCTGATTTTAACTTGTTATCTCTGTGTGCTTGTATTCTTTAAAATTAAGTGTTTGCTAATCTTCCTAAGAAGCACCTCCATTTGTGTCAGGTTAACTATCTGAATACACAAGGATTCATCCCTTTAGGTGTGATGATGGGTATCACATGACAAGTGGTGTGATGTATTCTAATGTGTGTAATGAATGACTGTAAAATGACTGCATAGACCTCTCTCTTTTAAATTCTGTTTTAACTCAATATCTCAATATCCTGTTTTTAGTATGTCTTATGTTTTCGATCTTCTGTAGATAGTAAGCCAATTGTGTTTAAGTTAAATATCTTAATCGGAATTTTTAACCTGGCAGATTCTGTGTAGGTTATAACACAAAGTCAATGATACATGATTAGGGAAGCCATTTCAAAACCACTGACCTAAGACGTAGGCTTGGTTGTACACCCCCCCCCCCCCCCCCCCCCCCCCCCCCCCCCCCCCCCCCCCGCCCCCCCCCCCCCCCCCCCCCCCCCCCCCCCCCCCCCCCCCCCCCCCCCCCCCCCCCCCCCACCCCCCATTTGAATGCATTTTTTCATGCTGATTCTGATGTTACTAAAATGCGTATTTTGAATTAAAATGGGAAAATTTGATCTCGGAAGGGACTGTCTTGACCTGCAGGGACCATAAGTGTTAATTATCAAGGATATGTATCAGTTATAGAGATGTTTTATGAATAGGCAAAATTTGGGGGCTGTGAAATAATTATGAGGACAGTAACTTGTGAGTGCTCTAAGGGAGCATCTACAGTTCAAAATATAGACTTTTTTTATCTAACACATGTATTTGTACTGTTCTCTAGATTCTTAGAAATGCCTTGGTAAATTTCCCACTTCTTTTCATGATTCTAATCAGAAGCTGATTTTGTGGTATTCTAATTCAAAACGGTACTGTCCATCATATTCCTGCAATACCTATTACAATTATAGACAGTGTCCATCACAGGATTGTTTCCTTGTGTCCAAAGCATTCACTTGACCGTGAATTAACTGGACACCGTCAAAGACAGGTGATAGAGCAATTGGAGCTTTGACCACCATAAGAATCATATTGATTCCATGGTCATTCCTTGCAACTTTTTTGTTTTTCTTTCCACCAATTGAGCTTATTGTGTAATTACAAATGTCCAGGGCTCCGTTTATCTTCTTAAGCTAGCCCAGATGCTGTTTGATCTGCGGTGTTTTTCTTGGCATGCTGGGTAGCTTTGCGACACAGTGTTCTTTTTTCTGCCCTCTTTACACGTCTGCAGTTTGGGTAGTTTTTCTCTCTGCTGGAAAGTTACAATGAAGATTTGTTGGACATTTCTGTCAAGTTTTGTTTTCCTTTACACCAATCAGACATTTTGTGTAATTACAATGTTGTGAAATTGTTCTGCTGTTTGGTTAAGCAATACAGCACAATTTTTTAAAGGGCGTCCCCAATTTTTTAAAAAAAATTGAGATTTTTGCACGGTCGCATTGATAATTGGCTAGTAAACTATACTTTTGAATGGTAGATCTCAAATTTGTCTATGTATTGCAAAAAATGAATTTTGCAATTGGAATAATTAATATAGGAGATTCTGATAATAATTCAACGGCTGCTCAATAATTCAATATGAAATAACTGGGAAATTGCTCCAACTATGCGTCTATGCTCGTCCATTAGTTGTTCATTTGGTTTAGGCAAGTCAAGTTAGAGGTCATTTTTGTGAGGTAGCACTATTACTCAATGGGCGGACAGAAATTTGGTGTCTCCAGCTCCTGTTAAATTACAATCGGATATGCCAATTTTAATTGCAAAATCGCTTCTTTAGGACAAATATGCACTTTTGAGCATTAGCATTCACATGTATAGGTACAACAATTACCAACACTACTATGCAAAAATTTCAAAAGTTTGAAAATTGGGGTCACTCTTCAAAATGTGCTGGTATTGCTTTAGCTATTTGGGCACTGGCAATTGTTATAGTCATCCAGGTTCAAAACATTTTCATTTTATTTCAAAAATGTCAAAACTATGCTTTTCCATGACTATATTCCATGACAGAATGAGCATGGAAAATGCATTCAAATGAGTCAAAACAAGCCTAGTCTTAGGTCAGTAGGTCTTAAGATAGCATGGCAAAAATCAATGACTACTATATTACAGCCTATACAGAACCCACTAGGCAGGTTAAAAGTGTTAAAGGCTGACTCAGAGATTTCCAGAGATTTTATGCATATACATAATGCTTGTCCATATCCTAACACTGTGTGAAATAGCTAAGCTCAAATCGAAGTCCTTCATATAGAAAATCATCACAACTTTGTTATAAATTTCCGGATCCAGAAATTTAGTTATACACAGTATCCTATGGCACTGTATACTACACATAAATGTTTACTGCATGGAAACAAAAAATCCAATACATCTTAAACTTTGGAATTGGGCATTTTAGGTGACTATCTTTAGTTGTAGTTGACTACTTTCAATAAATACACAAAAAATATATTTGAAAAATCTCTGAGTCAGCCTTTAAAGGTGTGTTATCCTTGGCCTGCTATCCAACCCAGCAATACAGAGTTCATATGTTACAAGCTTAATATAATTCTCTGTAGGTTGTTTAGCTTTTCTTTATTATCCAAGAGTATCAATGGAAATTTGTCACAGTCAAGTCTGGCCTTTGGTTGCCACCTGTTGATCACTCTGTACAATTACAATGTCTGCGTCACTATTTACATTGTCAAGTTGATCTTCCTACCGCTTGATTTATGTTGTTGTTGTTGTTTTTTACCCGCTGTGTGGCATGGAAAGTTTGCGCTCATTTCTCACCCGAATCTAGACAACTTGAGGTTGTTTAGTTTTCTCCCTTAGTATCAAACAGTGTTAATGAAAACTTGTTTGGTACAAAGTCTGCCTGGGTTTGTTTTCCTTTCCAGCTCTTGAACCTTTTTTTGTTGTAATTATAACACCCAGTGCTCTATATTATCTTGAGATATTAGTTCTGCTGCTTTTTGATCGAAATAGATGATGTTCTTGACTTGCTGTGCAACTCATATCGTTAGTTGTTTAGTTTTCTTTGTATTAAAAAGTATCAATGAAGATTTTTTGATCAAGACTACTCAGTTTTTGTTTTTGTTTCCACCCATTGAGCATTTTGTGTAGCTACATTGTATGCAACACTATTTATATTTTTAAGTTGGTCCCGGCGTCGCTTGATTGGTGTTTTGTTTTACCCGCTGTGCGACTCAGAAAGTTTGAAACTCATTTCTCACTTGATTATCCGGCTCCGCGTGGTTTAGTTTTTCTTTGTTTCAGAGAGTATCAGAAAACTAATATTGTAGAAACAGAAGTGTTTTTAATAATAATAATATTATTACACCAACTCTACATGAGGCTTGAGCATAACAGGGAAGCACAATAGGGTATACAACAAGACCGTCGGCTGAGAAGAGCAACGCCTGTAACTGTTTATTGGTGTGAAGATATTGTGGCCATTTTGAAATGATTTCCATAATTATTAGTGCTGGTTATAGGGTTCTCAAGTGCAAGGTGTATGCTATTAAGTGTGGCTGTAAGGCATGGAAATCTGATCTAGTTCCTGGTGGGTATTCGGCACCCTCGAAAAAAAAAGAACTCTAAACTCATCCCCGCAATTTTTTTTTAATTTTACATATGCGGTAATTCTGGATCATATTGTGTTCGTAAACAGAGGACGTGTCGGGAATTAATAATTAAACACTGCTTAAATGAGTCATTGAATAAATAATTGGCCCCGATCAATCATTAAGTGATTGTTATCAATAAAACATGGAGACCGGGGTTCACCGGCGGGAAATGGCAGGTACAGCAGTTAGGAACATGGATAGGGTTATGGCTGGGAATAAATATTACACCGTAATTATGCCGCGATCATGGTGATCAACTGGGATGTAGGGAGCGATGCAAATTACTGTGGGGGCATAAGAAAAGGCTCTTCCTTAATTGTATGCTGTTTAACTAAGCCGATTTGGGATATCTAAGGAGAGATACAGTGGCATCAAAAAGTAATAACTTTTCTCTGGTCTTCATTAAACATATTATGTGCTATTGTCTCCTGGCGATTTGCAGACAGCCTTCCCAAGGGATTTTTTTCAAAAGGTTATTTTTGTGGATGTGGGTGATAGATGTTCTGAAGTAGTTATTTCATACTTCGCTGACAAGCTGAAATGTAACCTAATTGACAGATTTTGTGGCTGATTTTAATGATTCATAGAATATTTTAATAATTAGGTCTGATGCGAATTTTATTTCTTCTGGTGTGTTTTACCAGACGGCACAATTGTTGGTACGCAATGTACATCCATGTCCTTAGGTGTTGCCAGTTGTGTTTAGAAGCCAGACGCGTCTGATATACAAACACTCCCTCCCAGTCCACACCCAAGAGTGCCTGGCCACACAAACGGTGACAAAAGCCCTCCAAGGCATAAGGGTAATGTTTGTCCACACGGACCATCATTGGCTGTGATGATATCGTTACAAAATACCCAATATGTACTGGTTTTCAGGGAGCCCATGCCCATCAGTATGCGAGGCAGGCTCCGTCATCATGCCATCATCGCAAACGGCCACCTGAGTCCAGAGTATACAATTTCAGCACGCGCGTGCACCGGTCTCGCATACCAAACGGGGCGCAGCGATGTATACACGAACATGAAATTTCAAAAACAAGGTATTTGACTTCTATGTAGCACATCAAGCGCAGTTTGTTCGGTTGGTGAGGGGCCAAGTAGGCATGCTATACGGCTCATTAAGGCCAATATTACAAGCTGTACTTGTCACCCATGATAGATGCCTTGTCAGTTGACTATAGAATTGACACACAGGGTGGAACAAGCCAAAGTCCAAGCCGTACAAATCAACGAGAAATATCCGCAAGTTGGCAGACGGGCACCCTGTGCGCATTAACAAGGTGACAGAGCATCTGTAACTACATCATTATTAGCCCAGACAAATGAACCTGTGTCATTTTGACAAATCACTTACACGTCCATTTATGTACCTGTTCACCGGTACTCCACCGTACTTATTGTTCCTGACTTATCGCAGGTATTTGCGAGAAAGCCCATTGTTTTCTTTGTGCTGTTTTTGCTTTAGATCAATTTGAACAAGATTAATTGTTATGTATTGACATCTGCACCCCTCAATACATTACTGCCTTTTCAATGTAAAGAATTGTTCCACGCGCACAGGTTGTTTTGACATGATAGACAGTTTGTTTGTTATAAATTGGTGTCAAATCCTTGTTCGAGTTCGGGGAACTGCTCATGCCCTAAATTAGTGTGATACTTTGCAGTATACCAGGTGGGGTCATGTTTGCAGGTTAAAGTTAGTGGTGACTCCAACAGACAAGGAACAGAACACGACAAGGATGAGAAGTTGATTACAAGATTATACTTTGATATTATTATGACATAAATATCAGCAGTTACTCTCTAAATGGTGTAAAAAGGTGAAAAAAATAGTGCATCTAATTCACTGAAAAAGAGTTGTAAACCACTCAAAATAGTTGCATGTGTTGGTTAAGCCAATCCAAAAAGAGAGAAATCACTGCTGAACGTCACGCCTTTTTGATGGCAAATTTCATATTTTACTGTTTACTAAATATCGCTCAAAAAGGAGTTGAAGTTACTTCCATCGAGTGCCCGAATGTCCACTCTTAAGAGTTAAATGGAGGACAACACATTTAGAGTGGTTGTTCACTCTCACTCTTTTTGGAGTCGTGAAAGTTATGTGATTTACTCTCTTTTTTGGAGGGATTAACCAACACAGGAACTATTTTGTGAGTGGTTTTACACTCTTTTTAAAGTGAATTAAGATGTCACTTGTTTTTTCACTCTTTTTAAATTTAGAGAGTAGTAATAATTAATAATAATAAGAGTCGTCATCATCAGATTTATAGTGCGCTTTTAAGGATGCAAAGCGCCTGGTCATTATGCAGCCATCAGCAGGGCTGACTTAAAAAAAGTGGTGCTCCATAAAAAAGCTATCATTGTTATTATCAATAGAGCTCTGAGGGAGCTGTTCATGGCATTTACCACTGACTACCCAGGGATGGAGAAGATTCCCAATCAGAGCTTCCAAACCAATCTCAGTGGCCATAAACCGGTGGGGATGGGGGGGGGGGTGGCTCAATTTCAGAATCCCTTGCCACCCTGCCAGCCTCCCAAATGAACTGCCCTTCTTGGACAGACAGTGTCTAAAAGGACCAAATTAACTCCCTCAGAAAATGGCATCAGCACCTCTTCTGTCCCCATCCCCCCATTTGCAAAGGTTCTGGGTTACACCACTGCCACTATCTTAAAGATGGAGAGCTGTAGGGGAGTTAATGCTCTCACTCTCCTTTAAAGTCACTTTCCAATGGAAAAATGGATGTTTCTCTAAACTCACCCTGTCAAAATCCCCTGCAAGATAAATTAATAGGTGAGAAAATTCTCTGAATTCAGTCACTAAATGAATTAATTTTGGAAACCCTCAAAAAAGAAAAAGAACTGGCCAAACCCCAATTAAAAAAAAAAATCCAATGTGATCAAACTGCGAAATTTCAACCTTTATGGCCCCCAAAGAAAGTATCCAAATGTCCAAAGACAATTTTATCCATCAAACTATTGAAATAAAAATAAATGGCACATCCTCCATAACTCATCTCTCCATTTCCCCAACTCCCATCATTGAAAATATACACATGCTTGAAAAAACCCAACCAAGTTAGTTTTTGAAGAAGGCACTAAATGGGGATTGTTGTAGTAAATCCAAAGGTTTTAAATCCGGTTTGTCCCTGGCTAACAGGGGTGGCGGATACCACCTCAACACTCCGCCTTGTAGGTAGATCTTCTTTTCATTCTACGAGGGTAACCAGCTACCCTCCTCATCAGATTCCTTAGAAAATTGATGGGGGTGACGGTTTTAGATGGCACGTCAACTCGGCCCATGGTCAGGTAGTACGGGTTTACCAGGATACTAGTAACAGGCCCTGAAAGGAAACCACCTGGATACAGTACAGTAAAAATTAATTAAAAAAATTATTTTTTAAGGGGCATTTCGGATTATAGCACCTCTGTTGATTTATGGTTCCCCCCCCCGCTAGATATCGTCGAGAAAAGGCTTATTCCCAAAATTGCACTTGCTTACCGGATCTTTGTGGTTTGATTGTGGTATGAGCAAATGCTGGTTCACAGGTTGGCCCATAGGCTACTGTACTGTTAATTTCTGGTCCATTTATGGGACAGAAAAAACAAATTTGTGTGATTTTCTTACAGGTACTACAACCAAATTGCCCCAAGTAAAAGTGGTACACATTGCTTACTAAAGGCTAAACGGTTTTTAAGATTGATATTAAAAATCTCAATTTTTTGTCTGTTCGTAAGTCGGGGGGACTAGGCGTGGATCACGAAATGACCCTTTAAAAATACTGTACCAGTTTTTAAAAAGTGGGAATTTTTTTTTTTTTTTTTAAATTTGTTCACAAGTATTTTTTGTTTAATATCAGAGTTAGAAGTCCTCTTTAAAGGTGCTGTTTGTTCCGATCGTATTTGGGACCCCCACTGAGTTACCCGGATATGTGATGATATTTGAAAGCCGGATATGATTTACCCCAGATGAGATTGAAATTTGAGCTCCAAATCCATTTCATTACCAAGATATAAAACAAAAAAAAAAAAAAACTGCGGGTTTGTGTGAACCATCAATATTAGCACAGTAGTGCAATAGGGCTTTGCAACATGCATTATTGCATTTTCTACCATCAAAACCGCTAGTTTGTTTCCATGGTACTTGAGGGGTGTATGTGCAAGTGAAACACCTCATATCAAGTAGGAGAACACCCAATACACAAAATCGGAACACGCACCTTTAATAGGTGTCCTTCATTAAGGTGGCTTGTTAAGTCAGGATTCAGAGGAAACTGTTTTTGCCGTTATCTTCTTTAATATTGTTCCAACATATAATAAAAAGTATACATATTTGAGAAGGACATAACTCAAGGAATCCAAAATATGAGATTTTTTCCCAAAAATACGTTTTTTTTTGGCGGGGGGGAAATCATAAAAAATGGTGATTTTCACTCATTTTGGTGGTTCCCCTATAAAAAAATAATAGATGTTATATAAATGTGCCTTGTTCGTTTTTTGTATTCAGAGTATAGAGTCTAGGGCGGTATTCCCTTTTTTCAATCTGCACTATTATCAAATTATTTGGCCAAAAAAGCCAAAAACCACGTGTTTCAATTTGGGAAACACGCCACAAGATTGTTTCAAAGGTTGACATAAATAACGATTTTTAAACCAAAAAATGAAAAAATAAAAAATACCGACCCTAGATTTTGTTATGCTCTATACGATGCATTTCATTTCTTACCTGTTGTGATTGGATTTACGAGTAACTGGGAACCGAAAATCACAAATATCGCCGAAATTGAACACAGAGAGAGAAAATCGCAATTTTGTCCAAATGTTGTCACGTTTCCCTACAAAATATAGCCTTATCCAAAACCAACAACGTTTTCATCTCTTATTCTTCACCACCGCTTCTGCACAATGTTAATACTTCATATGAGGCTCAAAGCGTGTTGAAATTAAAATCCCATTTTGTTTGCAAAAAGCATCTCACTGGGCAACCATTTTGCAATTGCATACAAATTACCAATGGTTATGCGTCATATCGAATCTATGCATCAAGGCATTTCTGATCCGCTCATTACATCGCGCGCCGAATAGCACAGAAGCGTATTGCGATAATACGCGAAATTACCCGCCCTTTTCCAGTTCAGGCCCATGTGATTTTGTTTTTGTCAAAATGCGTAACATGAGTAAAAGTAAAACAGTAAAATGAAAACAAAAATATGAGGGAAGGAAAAAATAAATATATATAGATTCTGTTTTTAAATATATGGAAAGAAAACATGTTAACGCCATTATTCATTTTAAAAACATGAAAAAAAAACTAAAAAACTGGTCACTTGACTAAGTTCATGACTTACAGCCACCTTAAGAGAGACATCTTTCACCTATTTATGTAAACTCACTATTGAGGGAGGGTTTCTTTCATCTGGATAAATTTAAATGACTTCATCTTCTCAAAAGCAGAGATTCAGACGCTCCCAAAACTGTGTACCATCACCTCCTCTAAAGCGTAAGTGTGTGTCGACTTATTAACTGTTTGTGTGACTCTATTGAAGTTGGGCAGGTGCTCATACATGCCTGAGTTGATAAGCCTGTTTATAGAAGTCATTCTTGCAAGTGCATGTAAACGGCTAGTATAAACAGCTCTCAAACAGTTGGGTGTCAACTGGAGGAATGACTCTACCGGAACAACAAACAAACAAAGCCCGTACAAGCAGACCGAGAGAGTCCCATTGACAAGTGTCCATAATTAAAGTGGATTATTGATTTCTGTGCATTTGTCAGTCCACCACCCCCACACGCTCATTTCTGTTTCGATGAGTGTTACGTGGTAGCACGAGCACCACTAATGCGATTCCGCTGACCTTTCCGTTTGTTAAAAAGAGGGGTGTCTTAAATGGCCGTCGGGGACGCACGCCCATGACGCCAACCTGTCGGAGTGGAGAATCCGTTGAGGAAGCAGTGCACGTGAGACCAGGGATTTATACACTGTTCACGCAGCTTGTTAGCATGCGTGTTCTGGTTAGACGAGATGAGATGATTCAGTTTACACCTCGCTTTCTTGCTCATCTACCGGGTTGTGAAAAGCAGATGTGCATTTGGCTCACTCAGCTGGATCTTGCTTTTGTCGAGGCTTTTGACAATGTTGAATGCAGCTCCTAGTGCCGTCCTGTGCTAACTGGTACTCGTAATGCCTTCCCTTAGCACTGACTTCACCCTCTCGTATTATATCAGAACAGATGTCCAATAGCTTATTTCCCTTTCTTCTGACAGCCCGTGTGTTCCTTCCTTTTGCAAGAGGTGTCAGTCTCTGCAAAATCTAACTCAATATCCCCATATACTTCCTTCATTCTCTCTCGTCACTCTTCTTCTTGTCTTCTGTTTGTTATAGTGTAGTCATTATTTGATCCTGTACTGTGAAACTGATTGTACAGACTTACATTGTGTAAGTGGGTGGGTGGTGACTTGTGTGTGTGTGATATTTTGGTGTTTTGTGTGCGTGTTAAAGTTAACTAAAATTTCAACTATGCAATGGGTTGTGGCTAATTGTAATCAATTTTTCCTGCAGTCAGGATGTCAGTGTGGTAAATTAATTATTAATAGACTAGCCACTGTAACAGATTCTCAACCAAAGTGGTCTTATGAAACAGTCTACGGACCATCTTCAGTCAACTTTTATCTAAAAGTTTATGTCAATATTTGCTTTTACATATCTATTAGCATTGATGTTATAGTGTAAAAAGATTTGCTTTAAATATCAATAAGTATTCCATTAACAATGCACTCATTCAAATCTCCCAACCACACAACAAAAAATAAAAAACTATAAAATAAGAATATGCTCTAATATCATACAACAAACTTTATCAAAAAATTGAACGACAGAAAAGATAAACGATACAACAACTAGTTTGAAAAATATTGCCACGTCCTAGCAATTTCAGACTCACTTTATACAAAATGAAGACTTGCCTTCATTGAAACCAAATACCCTCATTCGATACAGATTATGAAATAATACAAGCACGGTTTGCATCACCCTCTGCGAGCACATATCTAACTCTTATTTAAAAGTCGTTAACCCTGGGTGTGATGGGCCAGACTGTTGGCGCAGATCAACATCACCACATTCAAGCGTCATCTCGGCCCACAACTCGCCATCTGTGACTGAGGCATAATACACAGGGCTTGTGGCCATTTGCAATGTGATGTTTTTATTACTGGTCATGCTTTGTGTCAGCCCCTCAATGTTCCACCCCGTACGTCCGCAGGCAGGGTGCTGAACTTCATCCCATGAATTTTTAGACAAATAATGGGTTGATAATACCAAAAAAAAGACACCCTAAGTAGACATTTGTCAGCTATGTGTTTAGTACAATTGTAAGTCTGTTTTCTGGTTTCGCCATATTTGTTTACTAGCCTCGCAGCCCAGGTGGATGTTTTCAAGTGGTTTGGATTAGAACTAAGAGGGGCTGTAGCAACACAACGTTGTTGCCACCGTGGTCTCGCTTCAATAATTACCTCCGTGCATCTGTGCTAATTGTTTCTATTGGAACTAATTTTTTGTAATGCTCAAAGTTCCATCAGGTGTAATAACTAACCTTCTTAGGGCTATTGGCTTTAATTTCCCTCAGTCATGTAAAGCTTCCAACTCTCCTTTTCTTCTGCTATGATAGGATTTAGCAACGCCGTTCGCCAACGCTCTAGGGACGGGGGATACATAAGAAATTGGCAATGCTCAAGCCATGTACTAACATTTGCTATTTAGGTTTTGTTTTCTTACAGTGAGGTATAACTTGTGGAACAAAAAGGAAAACGGATCCTGGAGCAGCAAAAGAGGGTTAAAGAACAGATTTTGTTATCTATTCCATGATCTTTTCTGAGTGCCCACAAGCTATCACACATGCAACCCTCATTCTTCCCTGGCAAAATAAAACCACTAGGTGTTTTCAACATTAGAAACAAATCTCATTTAGAAGATTTTTTTCCCCTTCTGCCTCGTGTCTAGTCAGCCGCCCCTGTTTCCCCATCAGTTATTCCCAATTGTATTGTTCGCTATGCATTCATGTAACAATTTGATATTCCTAGCGGGCCAATACAACTCAGATTAGATTTCCGAACATTGTCAAGGAATCCCAACGATTGTTGCGCACGCATCCCAAAAATCCACACTTTTCAATCTATTTTGCGTGTAGAGTTTCCCCCCAACGGGTCATGATATACATGGGGTAAATCCTCATCACCCATGTTAACTCTCAATTTATGGCTGTAGTTTGTGTGTAGTTACCCGGCTTACAGGCATAATAAGGAAACTCTCACTGTATAATTTCCTAGATTTCCCATCTGCCTCTAGTTGTAGTAGCAGTACTGGCGATTGAGCTACTGTAACATATTGTCATATGTCTTTAGAAACATTTGCAGATAAAAGCGAAAAGTAAATCACAGATTATGAACAGATTTGTACCCCGAATGCTGCTTAAATCTTATTCAAAGATTGGTACCGTACTTATAATTTTTAACTTAAACACAGCTGTTTTAACCCCACATACAAATAATTTGTTCAAATTGAAGAATACTAAGTGATTACCCAGCTTTTGTGATTACCTGGATCTCTTGAACCATACAAGGTTTTTTCAAATACTTATTTGATAACTGGCTTTCGTGCTTACCCCGCTTTCATGCTTAGTAACACCACCGGTAATGCAAACTTGTTGTGGCTCAGCCCCAGTTACACCCACCAAATTTGAAGGCTATATAACCTGTGATATCTGAGAATAACTGCATACAGACAGAAAGACAGACTTGGCTTCTAATTTAAAGAGTAATACACCTTTGGCATTGCACAACTTATTTGAATCCCCTAGGGCGTAACCTGTACATGAGCTTGGATAACCACCTGCATTACAAGGGTTTTGGTGGTGACCCTATATGAGACCAGAAACTGATGAAATATATCTTATCTGAGGCCAGATTTGTTCCAATGGATACCCTATCCGAGACCAGATCTCTTCAAATGGATACCTTCTCCAAGACCAGATCTCTTCAAATGGATACCTTCTCCAAGACCAGATCTCTTCAAATGGATACCCTATCCGAGACCAGATCTTCAAATGGATACCTCCGCCAAGACCAGATCTCTTCAAATGGATACCCTATCCGAGACCAGATCTCTTCAAATGGATACCTTCTCCAAGACCAGATCTCTTCAAATGGATACCTTCTCCAAGACCAGATCTCTTCAAATGGATACCCTATCCGAGACCAGATCTTCAAATGGATACCCCAACTAGGCAATATTCAGTCAATATTACATTTGAATTTTAAACTGGGATTTCACAGGCCATTTTGTAGACTGCTTGTCCAATTTTTTGCCTGATATAAACACTAAAATCATAATTCTAACACAGTCCTGCAAATTTAACACCCTATCAGAGACTATAAAGGCAAATACCCTATGTGAGACTGACAGACTAAAAAGGCAAATTTGATACCATATATGGGACTGACAGGCACATGGGTCATATTTGATACCCTATATTGCAAGTCATGAGCCCTGCCCAGGTCTCGCATTTTTTTTAAACCTAGAGTGGTTACCCACCCAACCAGAATACTCAGTTAACCCCCCCCCCCTCCCCACCCCGGGTTTGAATCACAGCATACAACTGGTAGGTATGCCATAAAAGACACTGCATAAATACTCTAGTCTTTAGTAACACAGAGTCATGCTTAAGAGAATAAAACACATGCATCAAGAGATATCAAGTGTAACAGAGAACTAGACACTCTTAATCTTTTATACCATTCAACTGTTGTGGTCAAGTTTCAGTCAGAATTTTTCAACCGTTAGATCAGTTTGTGTATCATAGTTTGCATGAAAGAATCACTGCTAAATATTGCATGTTACAAGAGGTAATATCACTGGTCTGATCTCTACCGGGGGGAGGGGGGTACTCACCTTTATTTTGTTCTGAAGAAAACAGGAAGGAATGAATCTTGGAAAGATGACCAATTTTTTGCAGTTTAATCTTATAATCCGAGTAATGGATTGCAGAAAAAAACCTGCGTTCTATCTTTCCACTCTGCTTAAAGGTGCAACAAGAGATTTTGGGGCAGCCATTATTATGTCGTATGTAGTGATTTCATACCTTGACTACAGAAATGTCTAAAGATAAAAACAGTAGGTGCTTTTGATGCGCTTATATTTCAATATAATTAGAATTTTGTATTAGCTCCAATACAAAATAGCATCTTAAAGAGGAGGGAATTGGACGGAATGCAAATAAAATTTTAAGACCAAAAAAATTACCCCCATTGCTAAGAATAGGTAAAACAAATCAATTCCAGAAAATTTCTCAATTTCCTTCCTACTCGACTGCCCCCGCAAGTAAGGGCATGCCTTGGAGCGATTCTTTAAATAACCAATGAGGGTATCAAGAAGCTTATCCTTAATAGGCAAAAGGTGCATAGCGGCACTACTGCCTTATTGATTCCTGCTCATGATATCATACTTCTATTAGGAACACAAATACTGAGTGAGACTAATGAAGGGTAACTAAATGTTTTTGCTTCTGTGATTTTCAGATCAAGTGTTGAATCTTATGAGTCACATTCAAAAGCGCAGGCTTCAACCCATGGTCATCTCCCAGAGGGTGTATTGAGTCCATCCCACAATGCACCAGTTTGGGGAAATTTCACCTCAATAGGTCATGTGATCCCACAAAAATCCTATTCTTAACACATAAAGACCTTGACTTTTGCACTCATTTTAGCCCACAAAGCACTAGTGCTTGGGTAATTTTTAGCATGATCATGAAATATCTTGTGGTTCTTAAACTCTTGAACTCTTTTTATCCCTAAGTACTGACATGTGTTTAGTACAGTGCAGTATAGGCACATTGCAATGCATTGTGGGATTGATTCAAAACACCCTCTGGTCTTCTCCTAAATGATGTGTGTTTCGCTTATTGCACACGTCAATGGTTATTTAGCAACTTAAAAAATCGCTACTTCATGACGGGTATTTTTTCTCATTGAGAAACCCTTGTAATGCGGGTGGTTACTCATTTTCCAAGAATTATTCCAGTTCTTTTTCCCCTCCTTGTCATTGACCCGTGCCCCTTGTTGTTCTACTTATTTGACACTTCATGATAAGGGAATGCTAATAAGATTGAAATGTTTGCTGTCTACTGAAGATAGTAGAACTTTTAACAAAATGCTAATTGACCTTGTGTGCATTTGAATAATTGAGTAAAACGGCTGGAGGGGGTACCTAAGATGCAACCGGATGGTATTAGATTGTGTTGGGACCGGTGCAAATCTATGGGGGGGGGAGGGGTACTGAGAAGACAATGTGGGTATGTAGAGCTTGGCTGGAGCTATACGGAGCTAGAAGAATATCCACTCAAAAGTCATGTCTTCTTAGCCTTTTTTTGAAAGTATAGCTTGATATCAGTTGGAGAGGGGGCGTGGTTCATTTGGGTGATCGAATAGAAGAGGACACTGTTAAAATTGGGTACATCCAGAACTCTAAAAAATTGTATTCAGGTGTTCAGTGGCTGCCATCAATTCCAGGTTGATGTGTATTGAGCAAATGCTTGTATCACACAGGTGCCCATAGCTACGTACTGTAATTTCCTGGCCGTTTTATGGACAAAATACAAATTTGTGATTTTCTTAGGCAGGTACAACGCAAAATTTGGCAAGTAAAATTAAACTATAAGGTTAATAGGCTATCTGGTTGGGAAGACTGCTTCTCTATAGGCTGATAAGGACAGCGGGCAAGTTAAAAACTAAGTTGCATAAATTGCATTTGTGTCACTGCCTTAAGACAGGAAAGACATAGGGCCCTTTGTCCACCTGTTATTGTAGTTGTGATCTTTGTTGTCTTTGATGAGGTTGTTCATGGTGTTGGCTGTGGTGAAAAGGGTTAACATTTGCCTGTATATCTGCATATTGTATGGATTTCAACAAACTTGAGTCATATGTGTAACATAGAATCCTCATTTGGTTGAGAGGTCAAAGGTCACATACCAAGGTCAAAGGGTTATGTGAGTCAAGTTGTAAGATAGGCTGAAAATGTAAAAGGACCTCAATAAAACAATTTGCCACTATCCCAGTAATGTATCCATGAAGGGCCCATTTCCATCCGGGAAATGTACCAGCCTCAAGTCAGCAAAAAATATGGTTAAGAGCATAATATCAATACTAGAAAACTTTACTTATATGTGACGTTGCACAGCTGTACTGTAAATGTTGTTAATCTCGGCCATGGTGACAATTAGGCATGGTTATGATCCGGAAAATGCCACTTTTGTCATAAAATATTCAAATCAGGTGCGGATTGTTTTTGTTCCTATGATATTCTTCTTCATTTCTCAAGATTAACTTCACATGAAATGGTTACTTGTTTGTAGTTTTAGGCACTGTCCGGTGACGCAACAAACAACAGAATTTTTGTAAACATGAAACTCTGGTACAAGTTCCCTGGATCGAAGGTTATTTTATGGGATACATTATGGGAATCGTGCAAATCGTTCTAATTGAAAGTTCAATTGGAACTAAAACGTGGCGTGATATTATAAGGAAAGGCCTCATTTATGAGCTCAAGGGTCACATATCAGGTAAAAGGTCATATGAGGGCATTCCTTCAAAAAAAAACAAACTGCGATGGCCAGGGGGAAACTGCGGTCCGGGGACCACAATAATGTATTTTTTCGTACTCTTGTTTGGCCAAACAAAAATATCTTTGAATTGGCACCCATCTTCAAAACAGACCTTGAAAATTGCAACGCGGATGTACTGTTATCTGTACACGACACAACAACAAAAAGTGCATCTCGGCTTCCCTCCTCTTTCTGACACCTTGTGGCCGGTCATCCTCTTGAAGTTCCCCCAGTCCAATAATCTGAAATTGGCACCTATTTATTGGATTTTACTTACACCTGTATAGGACAACTGTCACAATCTAACCCACGCAATTTGGATCCCAGGTGGTGTCGTCCGATTCTCTCTCTCCCACATTGGTCATTGCACTGCTTTGGTTTATGTATTATCAAAAAGAAAGTCTTTAATTGAAGGGCTCGGGAGAAGAAACGGAACAGAAAGTACTCAGCCCAAAGATTTGGCATTGTGTGCTGGGTACAATGTGGATTCTTATACTCACCTAGGAATGTATACGGCAGCTAGACGTACTCTACCGAGGGCGCAGCAGTACTAACACAGTTACACAGCCTGGGCTTCGTTGCGATGAAGTAGATGCAAGGTTGGACTACCAACGTACACAGTTATTAGGTGTACAGTGACCTGTCTCTTCTACAGTACCTACCCTAATGGCTATTCTGTAGTTGCCCACTAGGTGGAGAGAATGTAGACATGGTGTGGGCAGTCCCAGATTAGGCATGCAGGTCTACTGATCTACCCGCATCGTTGACTACTGTTCCGCCATCTTGATAAATATACACTCTTCTCTGTTTAGAATTTTGTCTATCATTATGAAATTAAAATCGGGCATCGTCCAAAACCCCCACACTCATGCACATTTAATAAAAAAATGCAAATATGCGCCAAAAAATGGGCCAAAAATAATATAAAAAACTAAATTGACTATCAGAAATACCAAACACACTGCGAGGCGGTGTAACCACATAGCTAGACAGTCATTGGGTGTACACTGTCTGCCTATGCATAAAAAACATGGAATCTTGGCCTGCGAGTGTACGTCTATTCGGTAGGTAATCCGTATCTACTCAGTAATTGCTCTATAGCTACTTCCATAAGAATCAAACTCTGAGGGATTTGATATGTATAGAGGTTGAATAATTCAATGTGGTTCATATTGGTCCTTCTGTAAGCATCACAAAATATATAATACAAAACCATTTCCTAACATCAACCGTAACCCCTCTATAACGGCCGATCTAAGGTTTCCTGGCAGAAGTGGGGCTTCCTGGAAGCAGATCGGGAGACTACCTGTGGTTGTGGAACAGCATCTCTTGGTCTGCTCACTGTTGAAGCAACAATGTACAGACAAGGATCTTGCAGAATTCAGTGAAGCAGCCAGACATTGTGCCCATCTCTGGCTGGATCATATTTGAGAAGTACTGTGTTTGGACTCTAAATCGTAAGACAAAAAAACGAGAATTTTGTGATGATATTTATCCGAAGATGGAATCTTAACTCTGGTCAACCGTGGTAGATTCTGTGTAGGTTATAACACATTAGTCAGTTGACTCTTGAGATAGCTTCATGAGCTGCAAAATTAATGTGAATAAACACATCAGTAATTATACAGTGCCTAATCATGTCCCCACTGAATTGTCAGAGGATTTTGAGAACCACTGACCTTAGACTTGCCTTGCTTGGACTCATATGTATACTTTTTTTTGTCTCCACCAAACAAATTCAAGAGGGCACTCTGAAATGAGTTCCAAACATCCGCGCCTGTATCTCTGTAAAAATGTAAACTTCAACATTTGAATCTTATTTAAAAAGTTGTAAGTCCAGCTTGTGTCATAGATAGAAAATACAGTTAATATGCTGACAGAAAATACAAAATTACAAATCTTCCAGAATAGATAAAATTTGCACATAAGATACACTGACTATTTTTATTTTTATGCCAATGGTGGTCCAGTTCTCAACTTCTGGGGGGTCAAGGCTGTGGATCATGGAATGTCCCTTCAACAAATTGGTAATGCTTAATTTCTTTGAGTTCTTTTGGTAATAGATCCCCGACTGAAAAAAAAGTCCGAAACCTAGAGCCGATTAAAAATTACTGTATTAAAAGAGGTATGTAGGTATGTAGGTGAATTATAATAATAAATGCCAGGAGCGTTGTTCGCGTAATGTGTTTGCTTATTGACCTGTGTCCGTAATGCATGATGTGAAAGTTTGAGAGATTTATCCAGCTGGCTTGGCGCGTTCATTTGAAAGCAAGTTTTGAGCATGTTGATGGCCATTTCAACATCGTCGGATTTTTTTTAGGCGGGGAGTATATAATACATACTAGTTGCAGTAATAGGAGAAATATCTTCTAAACCACCCTGTTGTGTATACACACCATTGAGAAGAAATGTTGTATTTTGTATATGGTGTTGTATTTGGTCGGTTTGTTATCCCTTAATTTCATCAGAAAAATCTACTGTATCATTAACACTTCAAATGCAGAGATGTTAGTCTCTAACTTTTGTCAAGTGACCAAAGTCAAGTTATTGAACTTAGATACTTTCTCTTTTTTTTTTTTTTTTTTTTAATGGCGATTTTCTCTGTGTTCACTTTCGGCGATAATTCGTGATTTTCGGTTCCCAGTTACTCGAAATCCATATCAGCAACAGGTAAGAAATGAAATGCATCGTATAGAGCATATCAAAATCTAGGGTCGGTATTTTTTAGTTTTTCATTTTTGGTTAAAAATCGTGATTTATGTCAACCTTTGAACAATCTTGGCGTTGTTCCAAATTGAAACACGCGGTTTTTGGCTTTTTTTGGCAAATAATTTGATAAATAGTGCAGAATTTAAAAAAAGGGGAAATACCGACCCTAGAACTATGACTCTGTAATACAAATACGAACAAGGCACATTTTTATAACATTTCTATATTTTTTTATAGGGAACCAAATAAAATGAGTGAAAATCTCCATTTTTTATGATTTTCTCAAAAAATACGTATTTTGGAACAACAATTAAGAAGATACGGCAAAAACAGTTCCTTTGAATTCCTGACTTCACGGCCACCTTAATTTCATCAGAAAAATCTACTGTATCATTAACACTTCAAATGCAGAGATGTTAGTCTCTAACTTTTGTCAAGTGACCAAAGTCAAGTTATTGAACTTAGATACTTTCTCCACTACATTCTACAATCTCCACAGAACCAATCAACTATCCCCTGATTTCCCTCCGGTCTGGCCACGTCATTTTTGTCTCTTCTTCTTTCCGAAGCCCAATTGTTCGGCGGCCGGGAAAATCAGTTCTTGCACCTTGCCGATTTCATCTCCCCCCACTCATGTAAAACTTATTACATACTTGGCGTAATCTTGGGGCGTAATTTATTAACAGACGTGCTAAACACGTTATGATACCTCTCTTCATTTTCACCCCAAGTCTCACTTGTGCGTATTATATCTGATTATCGGAAAAACTGGAGCAAGGGCCAATAGAGACGGAGAAAGAAAGGAATAAAGTGTAGTGACATTGTGCGTGAGAAAGAGGAGGAGGCCCGGCTATGGTGTGTTGGGGAAACTGAGCTTGTTTAGTTGACATTAATTACGCGCCATTGCAACAGCCGGATATCGCACCATGGTTGAGGGAAGGATTCTCATGGCTTAGTTCAAATTAAAATCCTATATCATCTGCTGGGGTTTTATGCAGTAGTCAAATGATACTGTAAGTCTACCCTTCTCAATGTGGCTGGACAGTTAGGCTTATGGGCTCTATGATAGAAGTGAAAAAAGATAGGTGACATGCACCAGTCGTCTTGAGTTAACGTGAATGATATTAAAGGTGACAACGAAGAGATTTTTGAGGCCACAAAAAATATGGTACTATAGTAATTTCATATAGACTAGGCACTCAATAGATTATTACCTTGTAGTTGGTTACAGAAATCCCTTAAAAGATGCGTAAAAACGGTGATCGGAGTTGAATCTATTTCAAATATTAAATCATAGGATGAATTTCGTATTGCGCCATACGAATTTTATGAAATTCCAAAATTTTCTGTACCCAAGAAACATTTCTAAGCTTCATCATTTCAGATGGGGTTTATTTTTAATGGAAAGCTTTACATCAGGGGCAAAAATCAGTACTTTCGATTTTTTTAGGCACACCCTATCAATTTTGTGTTGAAATCTCTTGTTGCACCTTTAATTTTATGCACCCTGTAGTTACTATCGTCTCTGAGCATGCTCAGAGATCACTTTTGTTTAAAAAAAATAACAGCTTTTTATGTCCTATTTAGATCAGCATGAAAAATGTCATTCAGATGAGTACAAACAAGCCTACACAACCAGAATTCTTAATCCCAGGTGTACCCAGAAGCTTAGGTACTCATGTGTACTCTTAGCTTACTCAAAGGGGGGGGGATACCTCTTGATGGCATTACTTACAACTAGGTACTTGCAAAGTACACAAGCAACTAGTGAACAAAACAGTACCCATCCAATAGTGCTCCTCTGCAGTTGCCACTGGGTGACTGACAGTACGCATATAGGCCACCAGTAGGAGTACCGCTGCAGCACTCAGGAGTAACTTCACAGGTACTCCCCATCCAGCTGCCTAATAGGCAGCACTTTGGCCCACAAGAGGATGCCCCAAACTGTCCATTGTGTTTTACTTTTTCTGATTCATTTCAGCACTTAGTAACATCTATATTTGAGCAGAATCCCCTAATATGGACACTTGTGTAAATATATAACACAGGTGACCAAAAAGTTTAAATAGCGGATAAGATTATTGAAATAATGCCACAAGATCAACCTCATTGCATGGAAATTACCCGTACGGGTACAAGTGGTTAAAGCTATGCGTGTATGAACCTTACTCCCACTTTTACGATGGGGTACCCATGCAGGTGGGTACCACGGCTACTTAAACAGGTAGGTACTCCCATGAAGACATGGTTGTGGACTCTGATGTCAGTGGTTTTTAGAGATGGTAAAAAAACCAAAAAAACTGGCAGTCATTGGGGAAGCCATCTTCAAAAAAATCATGGACCAGGGGCCCTTAGTGTAACCCTATACACACTTACTAACTTATGCGTTGTCCTACATGTTCTAATAAAGGACTTTTTCATACCAGTTAACAGGCACAGTGGTTTGGACAAATGGTCCACTAAGGGCATGACATAGTATGCACATAGCTTTCCCGACTGATTTCGGGAATGGACCCCAGGCCTGTAGTGCGGATTTATTTGTTGGGAGGGGTTTGATTTCCCAAAATGGAACCTAAACCAACACAATTTGTCTATTTTTTTGCATCGCTTCCAAAAGGACATTGCCGGGGGAATACGGAAGAAGGATGCCCTCTATCGGTTCATGAGAATGAATGATTTGAAAGGTTTGGTATTTTAGTAGATAAAGCTGTAGGACAGGGTTATTAACTACCTTGGGCATCAGGCCCAAAAGTGTGAAATACTTTTAAAAAACAAATGTTGAGAAACCATATTAAGTTATTTATCTGTTTCTGCATGATTTGGGCTGGTTGGTGGGTTAAACGTCACCAATGGTGGTGGATTTGGCCCATGACCACCAGTAGGGAATCACTGGTAAAGGAAGTGCATTTTAACTGGCAGCTCAGAAATATCGGAGCTCAGTTACTCAGTTATATTAAAACGTGGTGTTTGGGTTCATTTTGTAACATAGCCGTGACCCGAATCTAACCGACCTAAGTACCCCCGAACTTGTGAGCAGCAGTTTGCTAAGCTTGGTCTTTATTAATAATAAATTTAGTAGACATGGGAGAGTTCGTGACAAACAGCTTCTCCCCGTATGCCCCCAGTGTTTGAGACATGTCTACCTGTGCTAAAGCATTGTTTGGCTGTGTACAAATCCGCCAATCCATCATTTGCGTCCACACGGTCTACGCGAACCGCACAATTAATCAAGCACGGACATTCGTGCTCAGCTACTCAATCATTAGTAGGCATGTTCGCCAGTGTTCTACATGTAGTGTACAAGTGTAGCGGCGCACACGACCGTGGAGCCAATCTTGGTAACATAACACACCGGGGGTTTTCTTTTTTACTTGATTAAAATGCCAAGACTTTGGCTGAGCGCAAGGGATGGAGTGCAGCGGGCGATTCACTGGAATTAAGGGGCCCGCAGTTGGCTTTAATTGAATTTATTATTCATTTAAGTTTGCCCCTCCGGGGAGAGTTAGAGACTCGGAGGCGTTAATGAATTGAAATTGATAGGCCCACTCATTCACACCACGTTATTGTATTCCCGCACAATTATCATGATTATTTGGCATCGGGTTTGTGTTGGTTAGGCTGTTGCACAAGTAGCTTTTTTTGCAACAATTTTGTCTGTGATGGTGTGAAGTTGTTGTTGTTGTGTGCGGAGTTGTTTTCTTGCAGGAATTTGATTGAGAGTTTGAATGGATCTGAGGTAGGGTATTGTTTTTCTTCCACACCATTATTGTGATTATTTGGGATAAGGTTTTTTGTGGAGCTTGTAGGCAGTGGCGTAATTGAGTTGGAGAATCTGATATTATTTTGGCATTTTTCGGTGTAAGGCACAGTTATCACATTACCGCAAATTGACCAAAATTCTAATATTTTGTAGTATGTAACTGATATAAGATTAGGCTTGTTTGGACTCATTTTAATGCATCAAATGCCCCCACATAAATAAATGACTCCTCCCTAATTAAAACAGAATAAGCCATATTATGAAACTAGATTGTTTTTAGTTTTGTCTGGATTTGTCTGTTTGGTTTACAAACAAGGCTTGAAATAAACATCTGAAATCCTTATTTCAAGCCTTGTTCACAAAATGTCAAAATTATGCATAGGCAAACCCATGTTTGGAATCAACATGAGAAATGCTTTCAGATGAGTCCAAACAAGCCTAGTCTTAGGTCAGTGGTTTTCAAGAGGGCTTCCCAAATGATCTGCAGTCATCTGGGACCTGCAGGCTAATGAAGATCTGAGTTTAAAATAAAATCAGTTTGTTAAAAAATGTCATAATTATACATTTTCAAAGCCATATTCAGAATCAGCATGAAAATTGCATTCAGATGAGTACAAACAAGCCTAGTCTTTGGTAAGTAGTGATTTGGGAAGCCATCTCAAAAACACTGACCTAAGACAAGGCTTGTTTGGACTCATTCCAATACATTTTTCATGCTGGTTATGAATACTATCATAGAAATGCATAATTTTAACATTTGTGGAAAAAATAGAATTTTTGCACTCTTGGCGATGTCTGTTTTCAATCAGTATTTAAGGATGGTAGGTTGTATAAAAAACATTCTCACCATTTAAGGAGGAAATTTTACTTCATAGAAAGCATGTTGAACATTGATGAACATTGGTGCTATACCTCATAAATCATGTGATACAAACTCGGTATAAGGGCATTATACCTGGCAAAGTGAAAACTGTGTAACACTGATACGACGTAACATAAACTCATAGATCTGTGGGGTGCAGATGTGACCAATTTAAGAAAAAGAGAGATGAAGAGGAGGAAAAATTGGGATGAAGTATGGGCATGTGCTGCCTATAAGACCCTCATTTTCAGGCTCTTTTTCAGTTCAAAAGACCTCCATTTTGGACCATTTCAGTTCCAGAGACCCACTTTTCATATCCAAAGCCATATTCTACCAAATTTTCTTCAAAAACCTCAAAAACTAGCTGGAAATTGAGGGAATTTTTTTTAAAACCTAGTTCCGGAGACCCCATTTTTTTGGGCCTCAAATCAGCTCCGGAGCCTCAATTTTTGAAATCCAGGAGGCACATATCTACAGAAAAGTTGAGAATCCCCCCCCCAGGAAAAATTGAAGAAGGGAGAGATGGGGGACTGATGGGGACCGGAATAGGAAAGCTTGACATTTCATCTTATGGTCTTGTGTATACTTGACACCAAATTTTAAGAACTTGATAAATAGGTTTCTTGAATTATTCAAATATTCTAAAGTCACTAGATCATTTCATTATTTTCCTTTTTTTGCACATACCTTTTTTTTGTGTCAGTTTAGTCTTGGCTAGAACCCCCCCCCCCCCCCCCAACACATACGCTTTTGTCCAACATGATGAACATTTACTGCTGCTTGCAGAAATACCCATAATGCCCCTGCCATCGGCAAACCCCAACCAACCAGTGCAAGCTGCCAGCTTGTCGGACAGGCCGACAATCTTGTACGACAAGACGAGCAAGCCACGGCTACACAATGCTAAATCCGGCCTGCAGTAGCTTCCACCCCTCTCTACAGGGAAATCTACTGGCGGAAATTGTCATATAAGCGGCCTAAACGGCACTTACTCGCGAACAAACCCACCCTTAATAAGCCAGGCAAACGAATCTAATATGATCTTCTCTTATGGGAAATCAAAGAGAAATTAAATCCGGGGATGGGGTGTTGTAATTTTGTTACTCTTAACCTGCTGTAGCTTTAACAAGGCAGCGTGCATATTTACCACTAGTAAACCGCTGTTCGGAGCAATGAGATTACAATCTCTCCAATGTTGTTTACAGAGATTTTTTTCTTCCTTTTTGTTCATCATCAAAATTTGCACGGGGTTTGTTTGCAGACCGCTGGGGTCGTGATTTGTTGTTTAGCGGTATCATCATAGAGGAGAGCTTGTTATGGGAGAAGTTTATATAGATGTGCGATGTAGTCTTGCTGGCGGCTGACATTTGATTAAAGAGCGAACATGGTTTAATTCTCGTCGTAATTCTCATCATCATGTGATGACTAAATATGGGATTAATCAGGTCTGTAGAAGTGCAAATAAGATTTATAAAAAAAAAGAGTGATGAAAAAAAAGAAGAATATCGTCAACTAAGGCTTTCTGCCGGTGTTTTGTATTTGTGGAAGTGCCTCATAAATAGAGTGAACCAATACTTTTCGTATTTTTACATGATTTGGGTTAAATAGTTATATTTCTTAATTTTACCGTAATCAGGGCAACATTTAAAGAAAAGAAAACATTATAATGTAAACATCTTTTTAAAAATATTATATAGAAGCTCGGAGAAACTGGCGAGCACAGAATTAAATAAAGACGAAAAATACACGGTCTCAAACCCGGACCTCTCGCTTTCTAGGCGTAAGAATTCTAAAAATATATATCTTTTAAAAAAGATTGACATGTACAAACCAAGCATACTGTGGTGGAGTATTCTATGGTTTAATAGAAAAGTACAAGCTTGAGAAATGTTTTTTTTAATTGTAACTCATTTTTGTACCAAGAAAGCATCAATATAATAAAGTAATCACTCTTAAATTTTGTTATTTTCCTCTGTTGATTATGAAAACATATTATATCCTACATCAAACAATGCTTTGTACTATGATCAGGAAAAGCTAGTGAGAAGTCTTTACAAAAATGAGAAATGCCTCTGCCTGCGCCACCACCACCACAACTGCCACCGCCACTACCACCGGCACCACATCATTTTGTTTTGATAATGTCCCCATCACTCCTGGACCAGGTACAAAGGCTTCATTTAGGCACCCCCCCAAAAAAAAATAATACCAGTAATAAAAAAAAAATCATCATCATCATCCTTCATCCATCGTCTCAGCTGCTTTTGCCCAAAACCATAAGTGCTACGCATGTTTTGTGTCAGTGTTTTTCTTCATTTAATAGCCAAAAGAGAGCATGTAAGATTTCTTTTTTATTGCATTTTTGTGCACTTTTTTTATTGTAATGTTGGTTGGTTGGCTCCTGTCATGGCCGACAGCTCATGACCTCAGAGATGCGATGCCAAAGATGACGATCTTCAGCAAGAGAATAGCACAGTCAAAGAGGGTGTCCTGTAACAGCCTTGATTTGGTCGAACCATCAAGCTCTTGGCCTGCCTCTTCTTTCTAATGTAATGTAGTAGTTGATTAAAAAGAGAAAGCTCCAAAACATGACAAATAAATAAAGCAAAAGAACAAATGAAATTATTAAAAGGGTAATACCTGATCCTCGCCCTCCCCACCACTCATCAAACTTGAGATTTGGTATCATAAAAAAGCCTGAAATTTTCTCATTTCACCTGTAAAATATTTTAGCTGAACTCATTCCCATTTTGATGCTACAAGTATAAATATAGTATTATTAGTAGTAGTACAGTAATCTATTGGCTATTAATTGTTACACACAAAATTACCATTGATGTTAAAGGTGCTTGTTCTGATTTATGTGTATCATGTTTTCTACTTGATATGAGAGCCTGGCACTAGCATACACTAGCCACCAAGCATTGTGGGAAACAAACTTGCAGTTTTGGGAGTAGAAGTGGTAATGCACATTATAAGTACCTATTCACTACTGTGCAATATTGATGGTTAGCCATTAAAAAAACAGGCAGTTTGTCCATATCTTGGGAAAAGGATTGGAAGCTGAAATTTTCGGGACAACAATGATGAACAATACGGGCCTTTATTATCAGATATCAAAATGGGATAACTCCTTCCGGTAAGTTAGAAGGGTTCCAAAGGTGACTTGGAACAAGCACCTTTGAAATGGTATATCAGAACTCAAACAATGTCACACTTTTTGGCCTGTGTGTCGGTTAGGTTGCTTCTCCCAACACTATAAGCTGACTGATTACACCATCCTCATACTCCGTCGAAATTTACGTTTATGATTTGTTATACTCTGTTTTACTCGTTTGGCGTCATGCGACAGCTAATCCTATATGTCAGATTATTCTCTAATGATTACCACCCCTTAAATATGAGTAATAAGATAAAATCCCGCATATTGTCAACTTCCTGAATTGCCCAATGAAACTTCGCAAGATACTTGGGCGAGTTAATTGTTAGACTCACTCTAGTTATGATTATTGCAGATGACAAGGGTCGCCTTCAAGTGATATATATTTTCCCCGCCGAACGAAGTTCGGGAGGGAGGGGACTATAAAATGGGCTCCGTCCTTGTCCGTCCTATGTCCGTCGTATGTCCGTCCGTATGTTCCGTATGACTGTATGTCCGTATGTCCGTATGTCGTGAACAATGTTAACCTGGAACATTTGGGCATATCTTTTTTCTGGATGTGCTAGCATTAGCCAAACTTGGTATATTATTGTAGGAGGGGATACCCCCTACTCACCATTAATGTCGATTCCCCCAAGGTCCTCCCGGGTCTGTCAGGGGGAAGGGAAAAAAGATAAAAAAAATAAAAAAAATAAAAAAAATAAAAAAGGTCAACATTGTTTACAATTTATCTGGAGTTTCTGTAAGGGCTACGATGATTGTACTTGGGGAAAAACAGGTTGATTTAGTTCTCAACCTGATTAGATTTTGGGTAAATATTCCTCATTAAGTATCTAATTTGCATAATTTATGAACTTTTTCCCACAAAGGCCTGGGTACAAGTTTTTCTGGAGTTCTGTAACGTGTATAATGTGATGTACTTGGTGGAAGTAAGTGGGCTGAGAATTCTCCGACCTGATTAGATTTTGGGTGAATTTTTTTTATAGTTTTGCTATTGTTACATGTGGTCATTCTTTTGGGTTGCCAGCCGTTTTTGTACCATTTCTTGGAAAATGGAAATACGTAAAATTCAATGTTTCGCCGCTTTCCACCCCGTAGGGTCCCAAATTAAATTGTTGGATCAACATATTTTTTTCACAAATAGTGTTGCCACATTGAGTAATTATCTATTTTACTAAATTTCGAGTGAATTTCAGGTTTTGGCATGCTGGTAATTTTTTAAGATCTTGGAGTCATTTTTTGATTAACATTATTTTTGGCGAGCTAGTGATGGCCAAAATTAAGGGTGACAAAACTGGTGGCAGTTTTAGTTTGTCATTTAGTGATCGCGATTATTCGGCGGGGACATATTTTAACGCATCGCGTAATTTATAATTGTATTTGGTTTGAAGTATTTAGGGAATGGCAACTTCTTTATTGGTAATTACGTAGGTCGAAGATTTAATGTTAGAGGGAAATGTGCTGGAAGATGATGGTGATTGTGATGGTGAAAGGGAAGAGGAGGTAGAAGTCAAAGGAAGGAAGGAAAGAAGGAAAAATGCGGAAGAGAGGAGGAAGCGGGAGAAAGAAGTATGGTTTGTACATTTGTCACACATGTATATCAAAACCAGTGGAATTATGCAAGGTGTCTAATGGAAAGAGATCAAATTTCTGTTATATTCCTTTATATTTCTTAATTATTTTCTTTTGTTTATGGGGCTTTTTCTCATTTTGAACTTTTTATATTTTTTTCAATTTTGCTGTTTTGGATATTTTTACAATGGAACTCAATTGCCATCTTTCTGCCCAATCCATCGGTTTCGATGTTACACGTAACATATTTTCAAGGCCAATGGTTTTGAAGAGATTAGGCCAGATTTTGTTGAACTGAATTTAATAATAAGATGGTATTGGTGTACCTCTCTTAAGCCCTCGATTTTCAAATTTCAATCTTATTCAGCTATTTTTATTTTGGCCACTTTTTGATGGCCTATTTTGAACCTATTTTTAAGTTTTCTTTTCCGCTACCCCTTTGTGACCACCCTTAAATGGAAAGAATTTACATCAAACTTAAGAAGGCCCTTTCTGCACTACTATACAAATCATATGCAGTATATCCTACCAGTGTAGGAGGGGCTGCTATAGATCAGCGTGTCAATGACCGCTATGAGCGATAGATTTTAATTTACAGGCGGAATTTTATTTCAGCATCACTAAAAAGTGCAGCGCACCTCGCCCAAGTGTAACAGAAATCTTAATTCCTACCAAGCGCAGTACAGATAATTCCCAATGACCCCCATGGTGATAGTAACACCCTATGTCAGTATTGTTTTGAGATTTCATTATGATTATATCAGATATATTTCCCCCCATTGTCATTGTGTTCGAATGTCATAAACGGACAGATGTGACAAATCAAGCATTTAGCAAACGGCCACACGAGATTTTGTTTTGTTATTATGTTAAGAACTGTGGACCGATGTGTCCTTTGAGAAATTATGGGCTTGGAAATGGCCGAAACCAATGGGTGTCCCAGGTTTTTGTGTCTTTCTTTCATTTGGGGGGTAAATTCCACACATGCACCAGCTTCGGACGCATGCGGATTGTATCTTAATAGCAAATGTACAACAATTTACATTACATGGGGTTATTAAGCTCGGGAGATGGGATAATTTGGTCATAAAAATATTGATTTTTCAACACTAAGTATTTAATTTCTGGCTTTTGATTCAGATTTCTTTTCAGCAGATATATCCCTGTGTGTTGGTTTGGGTTTTAGGGGATACTTATTAGTCCCAAGCTGACAGGACAGATCTTAATAGTCCCATTTCTAGAGGTTATTTCTCCTCAGAGTCATTGCCAAGAACAGGGTATTTTGACCATGATTGTTGTTAATGATACTTGGTTACTGTTTTATCAAGTTACTTCACACACAGTAAGGGAGTAATTCAAACCGTGCCTCTTCAAATGAAGCTGCCCATGTGGATGTTTTGCACAGCGATTATATGATATTTTGCACTACATTACTCCCACAGGAAATGTACCTCTATCAATAAATGCCTAAGCTTCCAAATCCCACTTTATACACCACGGGGACCGGCTGACGTACGCCCCAAAGCCTACGTTTCCTAATACACGCTTATCTTAGTCGAAAAGGATATTACGCATAGATAAACGCTCACTTTGGGCTTTCAGCTATGGACTTTGTTTAATATCATGTTGCAAAGTTGTGTTTATGGTGTATACTATTTTTATTACTTCCCGCTTTAGACTCAATGCCTAAGCTTGGCGGTATTGAGATAGGGTCACAACGTTAACTATTTATATTCTTTTTTTAAATTTGGGATACCTAGGACTTTTATTACAGAAATTCTTATATTTTGTAAGCCTAAGTATGTTGAATTTTCCTATATGGTGCTTTCCTTGTGTTATGTTGGGACATTTGGCTGTTTTTAAATTACTTGTGCCGCTACAAGCGACTAGTCTTTTTGAAACTTTCATGTTGTTTATACTTGGTTTTTTTTACTTACATGATTATTTACTTATAATTGTGTATTGAAACATTAGCGCATTTTGGCATTAATATTACTGTGCCATAGCATCTGATAGTCTTTCCACATCGCCAAGTTAATTTTATACTTGTGATTTGAAAATTAAGTTAATTGAGGTTATTCACCAATGTGGTTATGACTATTGGCTTGCCTTTGAAGAGTTTGCACCTCTTATCCATTTCAAATCACCTTTGCCGGTGGGGGTGGGGTGGGGGGGGGAGGTGGGGGGAAGTGGGGGGAGGGAGGGGAGGTTTGGAGTGAGGAAGGACACTCACTTTGTGTTGTGTATAGTTTGTAGCAAGAACGCAACCAAATTGGGGAATTGCGAATTGGATTTTTTTTTGTGTGCAAAAGATCTGCAAACTGACTTCGGTCTTATGGTCTTGCGGACTGAATTTGAGGCAATTTACAATAAAACATTATATTTGTGAATCTCCTTATTACGCCTTAAAAAGGCCTTCAGTGATTTCTGTAATCAGAAGATCAAAAAATAATCAAAAATCATAGTTTTGCATGTCTATAACGAGTATATGATCCTAACTTATCCTGAAAAGTGACATAACCAAAAGCAGCCTAATAAGGACACAACGGAAATTTTAGACATAACTGTCCATAAGGAAACTACTACACACGTAAGGGAATGGGGAGTCGTATCTTTGAACACTGCTGTTTCTTTAGTTTTCTAATCAATTTTTCAGTTCAAAACATACTTATGAGAATTCTACAGATTTATCCTTCACTTTTAAGCTTTTCCTGCAAATTTTAAATATTTTGACTCATTCGGGTGGATCACTGATAGTGTCTTTAATACAACAAGATAAGACTACATGCCATCACCCAGTGGGAAAAATCTAACATTTAAACTTGTTCAACACAAAAAATATACGAAACATTGACAGACATGCTTGAAAACGTAGAATGAAGTGAGCATATTAAGTTCAAAATAGCGTCAATATGCTGAACCCCAATTTTGAAACAAGTTTCTTGTAGAGGCTTTTCTGGTTATCCGGGACAAAGGTCCAAATAATCAAGCTAACATAGGTAAAAAAATCAGCTAAGAAACAAACTAAGTAAATTAAAAGTGAGAAAAGACTGACAGAGAGACCAACACTTGTCATTCACACTTCTCTTCGTAATGCATTTTTTGCCCTTCAATCATGCTCTAGTGCATTCCATTGACCTCCGAATGAGAAAGAAAATTTCCATTTTGCTCAAATCTGTGCAAAATTGACCTAAAAATCCCAAAGAATATGGTTATTTTTTTGCAGATTCACCTGTTTTGTTAGCCTATAAATGTTAATGTCCATCATTTCAATGTCCATCAACATCAGATTACACAATTGAAGCTATTCAGAAAAGCCCCAGCCAATTCCAATTTTATATTGTATCCTGAAAAAAAGGTAATTTTGTATAAGTTTCACCTGACAATAAAGAGTGCCCTTTGGATTAAGCCATCTTTGAGGATCAAACAATGCACTCACCTGGCGATGTGAATGTGGTCCAAGTGTAAAGCAGGTGAATGCAGAGCTAGTTAAAGGTGCAACGAGAGATTTCAAATAACAGGTGTCCCTAAAAAATGTGAACATTCTCATTTTTACCCTGATGTAAAGCTTTCCATCAAAAATATCCCCATCTGAAAGGATTAATCTGAGAAATGTTTCTTTGGTACAAAAATTGTGAAATTTCTAATTTTGTATAGGAGCAAATACAAAATTCAGCCTATGTTTTATATTGAAATATAAGCAAGTCAAAATCACCTTTTTTCTCTCATTTAAGACATTTCTGTAGCCAAATACAAGGTAAGAGATCTTTTGAGTGTCTAATCTATATGAACTCACTATTATGACACAATATCTGGGTGCCTCAAAATCTCTCGTTGCACCTTTAAATAGATCACTGCAAGAGGAGGTATAGTGTTCTTCCCACAATGCATTTCTTGCAATGCATCTCTTGCACTGGTTGTCACATGAATTTATAGTGACAAAAAGTACTTAAATTGCAAGATTTGGATGAGTTCTGTTCATTTAGATGCTTTTTGTCACTATAAAATTCATGTCACAACCAGTGCGAAAATTGTATTGGAAGAATTGCATTGTGGGAAGAACACTATACCACCTCTTGATCACTTCCATCTCACCTCAAGATGGCTGCCAGTATGAAATACAGGTGCCCTCAATGGAACAAAATATAAAACAAAATATAAAATAAATGAAACACTTTTGTTTTTGTTGATAAATATTGTATTTTTCTTCATAATTTTCCCCAAAAACCTATTTTATTAGGCTGATATACCCAACCAATGAGCAATTAAAAAAAAAAGTCAAATTTCTTAAACAAAACCCAACTTAAGTTTTTTTTTCTGATATGCACTGTAATGCATGCGTACTTCACACATATGTCACTCAGGAATGAGGCAGAAACGGAAGCAAACTACAGGTGTGCAGTTTGGAAGTGAAGAAACACTCAAACCCTTTTCTAGTTTGTTTTTTTGATCGGTATGATGAGGCGCACGGGAAGTGATGGTGTCGATGCGAGCAGGGGTTTAATCCTAACCGAGGCACCGTGGGGACCCCGGTTGCGCGAAGGCGTTAATCCCTTAATCCCCTATATTTCCGATGTGCGGATTGAGAGGAAGATACAGTTTTATTACTGATGGACGGATTAGATCAAGCAACTCTTGGGTGATATTAAATAAGTAAATGTTGACTTAACCGAATTAGGAATTTGAACATGCCTCATTCCGGCACTGTGTAGTAGGTATTCTGTCGTTTGGAATAAGGAAATGTTGATTTGTCGGATTTTGAATTAGTACATAGCTTGTTTCAACCTATGTTACAACAATTCTGTCAGTATCTCTTGGCTCCAGTCAGGAATTGGGGATATGGTTTTAAATGTGTACAACTTGATTTACCGAAATAGAAATTGGAACATGTTTTATTAGTGTGTGTGTATTTATAGGGACTGCCATTTCAGGCTAAAATGCTGGATTGCTTTCTTTAGGTCATGTAAAAATTGCCCACCCCCTCTCTCCCCCATGTTAGATGTTGAATGGTCAAAATTTGTACCCACTAATAAACAAAATCCAACACTGCTCAGTGGGAAAATGGGAGGGGTGCATGGTGCATGGACAGGAAAGGCTTACAGCTTTCCCAAGACAAGTCACCCTGATTTCATACTTACCCAAATATGAGAAATATACCATGTAATTAAGCCAAAACAACAATTACGTAAACTGTTCCAATGCATTTAACCAGGATAGTGAGTATTTCCTTGCTGTCTTTTTTGAAGATCTGTCTTCTACACTGTAGAATCGTATCTTGGCTTCTATTGTGTCTTTCATGTAGCCATGTCTTGGCAGAAGACTCCAATGTGGACATGTCTCAAAAGTGGCTTTGTAGGACGTGTCCAAACTGAACATCTTTTATCCCTAAAATTTCACAGGTTAAATGAGAAAAATAGTAGTTTTCTTCTGTTACCAAAATTTGGACCACTTCTGGTAAAATCTAGGGTTCTGGGGATGAGGCTATTAGAGATCAGGCTATGGCCCTTTAAAATCTATGAGTAGCTCAAAATCTCAAATGTGCGGAGTAGTTCAAAAACTGGCAAACGCTATATATTAGGAATGCAAGTGTCTGCTTTAGCTTGGTATAGGGGTGCATTTCTTCACACTTCTTTGTGATCTCAGTTTTGGTCCATATTTCAATCAATTTAATGCATGTATGTAGGGCATCAACAGATGTATGTCATAAAGAATGAATTGATTTTATTTCAGCTAATGGCTATTCATTACATTGGGGAAATTATACCAAAATTGTTAGGTTTTGTGCCTCAATTTTGATTGGAAGCCTGGATCATGTGGGTAATGAGGTTAATTTTTCATAAGTTGTCTTTGGTGCGTGCACAGCAGATGACAGGGTTCCCGAGTCAAGTTCAAGATTAAACTTACTTAGACTCCAGATTTACTCTTTCGATTAATCTCTTCAAAGACCGATGATTTAAATGCCATGCATGTGGAGGAGGCTAGGTTCTTATAGCCTTAAAGCATACTTAAAACCGATCAGTTGCGCTCCTGACCTGGAGGAAACCAGAATTTAATTGAATGAGATCATTGTTAAATCCCCCACCACAAAATAACGTCCAGTCATTTAACCTAATTAAAAATTGACCATAATTGATCCTTATGGAACCAATTGTTTGTATTGGATTGGACAACAATCCAATTTCCATGCAGGAAGAATTTTTGTGATGTATTGACATGTTAAGACCGCTCATGTTGCCTTACAGGACATAAACAGGTTGTCAGAGCTTTGCTGAATTATCTCAAAATCTATGTCAAATTTCTTGAAAGTAGTACGGGTTTTGAACAAAGTAGGAAAGTTTGTAATTATTTGCTGATAGCACACCCATAATCTTTTGGGCCCCACTCAGAGATCAAAATTTTCAAACTTATATCAGTAAAAAATGTCAAAATTATTTTCCCTATCTTGACCATATTCATAATCAGCATGAAAAATGCATTCAAATGAGTCCAAACAAGCCAAGTCTTATTTCAATGGTTTTTAAGATGGCTTCCTAAATGACCTGGGATGAATCATCCGGGGGGGGGGGGGGGGGGACTCGACCCAAAATTGGGTACGGGTGTGCGTCCACGGGGTAAAAAAATCGACCCATGTTTATAGTGACCAAATTATACAAAAATATGACCCATTTATATAGTTGGTTCCGAAATTTCGACCCATTAATATAGTTGGCTTTGAATTTCGCACCATTTTCATAGTAATCGTTAGCAAGTCGGCCCATTTTCATAGTAACTTTTAACAAATCATGAAATCACCATTTTCATTGTGATTTTAGCAAAAATCAGAAAAAAACGACCCATTTTCCATAGTAAAATGCGACCAAATGAAAATGGACCCACTTAGATCGTAGCAATGAACCACTCACAAAGGTGGACGCGGACCCATCTTATAGTACCTGGTGGAAAAAACGACCTTGTTATAGTAGGCGTGAAAATGCGACCAATATCGGCGGCACATATGTACCTACCCTTTTCCACAGAGTTTAGTCAATTGTTGCAATTGAGATTGTTTTACTTGTGATGGCTTTCCGAAATGACTGCAATCATTTCAGATGCCATCTCAAAAATCACTGACACTAAACTAGGCTTATTTTTCCTACTTATTTATAAAGCATTTTTCATATTACTGTACTTGTCTGTTCAATTTAACTTAGATAGTCCTTGTTTTTATATTAATTATTTCAAAAATATGCATGTTCGGAATACATCACGAAAAGAACGTTTGTTTGGATCCTTTGACCTAAGACTTTTTACATGACATAGGAAATGAAGGGAGCATGGGGAAAAGATAGAATAGAATGGTAATATGGGGTGGTTAGCTACTAGATAATTAAGGAAAGAAGCCAGTGGGACATGACTGGGGGGGCGAAGGGCCCGGGGAGAAGGAAAGGGAGCGGTGGAAGGGGGGGAGGAAGACCGATGAGCAAAGCGGGGGGGGGATGGGGGCGGGGGGGGGGAGGGCGTGGGTGAATTTGAAGAAGATATGTGCGATTAGGAGGGGCGCTAAGGAGGAGATGATCAAAGAGACCAGAGAGAGGCGGAGATATTGAAAAATAAAAGGCTACAAAGGAATCGGGTGAGGAAGTAAGGGGTGTCTGGAAGAGGATAGGTGAAGGCGCAAATGTGGTTTGGGAAAAGGTTGAAGTTTGGTGGGAGTTGTAGAAGGGGGAAAGTAGTGGTGGAATTCATCCCGGGGTGTGACGAAGGGGAATGCATAGGGGGACGAAGGGAGGCGGATGGGATAGTTCTGAGACGATAGTAGAGAGGTAAGAGGGGAACATTTTAAACCTCAAATCTATTGAAATCTGGTATTTTACCCTCGTTTTCAATAATGAGCGAATAAAGGTTTTGGTACCATTATAATTACGTTGTGGGAAATGTTCCCATTTTGTTTTTTACTCCTCTTTGTAGGTAGTAAAAGTTTGTCACGAGGATACTGTTCACCGATCAATATTGTCCGCTAACTGGATGAAATAAATAATACCAACTTTGACCAACATGACAAATCCGAACCTTTGTTTGCAATACAAACGAAATGGTATGCAAGGTGTCACACGGCATTAACTTGAATGGAAGACATTACAGGAGAGCTGTAATGATTCTTTTGTCCGTCACCAATTGAATAAAACAGACCGGGCTTATTAAAAGTATCGGTATATCAACGATCATTTATCATCAACCACCTGGAAATCAAGTACGGCCACGAACAATACTATTGTTCGTATGAACATGCTTTTTAAGCGCCCCTAATTCGTGACTGGTTCTGTCATCAAAGTTTCAGAGTCAAAAGTCAATATTCACCTGGACCCAGTTTGTTGTCGTTTGTCAATGAAAATCAGTTTAAATTGAATAAAAATCCAAAGAAGAAATATACTTTCAAGTTGGAACCCATTGATCTTGTTGGGTCCAATGATGAGTAACAACTTTTCTTTCGTGATTTTTTTCGAAAGCGTATATTTTTTGAAATAATTAATAAAAACCGGACATCTAAGTTAATTGAACAGACAATAATTCCAAATATGGTCGTGCAAATTCTTAATTTTTAAATAAAAAAGATCTCTGAGCAGCTATAGTCGCCAGAAAAAGCCAGATCAAATTTAGGGTTAGGGTTTAGGGTTAGGGCTTCTAAAACCTAACCCGAATTTTCATATGGCAGCTATAAGGTGAAATAATAAAAAAAAACCTAAAACCAATGATTGCCCAATTTTTTTAAAACCAAGGATTGCCCAAATTTTTAACTGATTAAGCAATCAAATATGACCTAAACAGTTGCAGATCATTTTGATCAAGATGACCAGCAACCTGATCAACTTATATTTGCTCATGCTTTTCTAAGAGCTGACAAATTGTTTAAAGAAGAGGCACAAAACCAAATACAAGCTCTGTCTGGACGCTAACTATAAAATTTAAATTTTAAACCTTAGGGGAGGGACAGGGCTACAGGAGGATGAAAAGTATAACAAGCAAAGCTATTTATGAAACCAAATTGCCTTCGGCTTTGATCAAAATAAATGCAGATCAAATTAAGGATCTATTCAGTAAGACCAGATTTTTCAAACTTATCTCCATTTGGCACTTAGTGCGAATCAATTGCGTCAAATAAAAATCTCATTTGTGCTGCAGACCGGTGCAACAGACCATAAGCTCAGGGTAACAACAAACAATGGTACGAATGAAAAGAAAATCAGTGTCCTGGGAAAACAGACCAGCACAAAAACAAGCTGTAATTGCCGCAGGCTGTGGTTGGACTTGAAATCTGGCTGCAGTCTGGATTTTGACATCTTGTGGAATACTTCTAAGAGAAGTTGTTTTGGGAATCGGACATTTGCAAATTCATCTCATTCATCTTCTGATGTTTTGATGTTATCACCTTGCCCAACTTATGTTAGCCTTGTAATTGCCTGAGTAATGTATTCCCATGCTCATTAATAATCCACCCCTAACCTTCAAAAAAATTTCAGAAAATTCTTTTTGGGGAAATATTAATTGTAAATTCTAACTCAAAACATCTTAACCAAACAATTTTAGGTCTTATTGTAAAACCCAATGCTTTTTGTGCAAGAATACTTTCAATAAGTAAGTTGTTTTCCCTATACTTTAAAATATTGGACTGCCCATCCAATATGACACGATATTAGATAGGCAAAACAACAAATCCTATCTTTTATTCTCATTCTTATTTAGTTTTGGTTGTTTTAATCGCCGAAAATATTTTTATTTCAATAATATTAGTTAAAAGGGCAAAAATATTCCCCCGCTGTCAAAAATGAACCAACCCGTACTAGCTGCGTGCACTGCGTAACCTTATATACGCGCGCGTAAACACTTGCACGACGACGCACTATCTAATATCGTCTCATATAAGATAGGCAACAACCAATGATATTGCATGTTTGCTTACTAAACCCCACCCACTGAATAAGAAATCATAATTAAACCTATTCAGTGTTTACTGCTGACAAATAATCATAAGCATGAATTTGTTTGCAAGTTGTCCATGCCAAATTAATATTGGTTGTAGTAAATACTTCTCCTGACCCATTCTTTTTTTGTTGTACTTTTACTGGCCCATTCTTATGTCAGATTGTTTGTGCTGGACATACCTTTAGGGCTGCACTCAGGGTTTTGAACAAATTATGATTGCAGATCTATTGATTTTATCACCATAACTTGATATATGATTTATCAATAATCTTCAAAAAGCAGATGTTTCACATATTGACCTTTGTGAATTTGGGCAATTCCATTTAATGTCATCACCAACTCTGTGGATTGTTTGCGTAAAGTCTTCCACGGGGAGTATGAATTTTAAATAGAAAAGCTTGTAATGGTTTATTGGAATTCATACCAGTGGGTAATTACATTAGAAATCACACCACCCCATGGAAAAACTTCGGGAAAAGTCTTAACAACTGGAGTTGAGTACTTATAAATCCATACCCCTCTGTAGAAGACTGTAATTAAGTCCTCCATGTGAGAGTATGGGTTCCAGATAGAATAGCCCATTTGATAACTTCATTTGATATACACACTCCCTCTGTAGAAGATTTAGGTAGAATCTTCCACGGGGAGTATGGGTTCCAAATGGAACAGCCACATGCTGATAGGGTAGGTATTGGAAGTCCTTAACCCTAATGCCCCATGCCCTATACAGAACACCACATCACTGAGTGAGAAAAATGCACTAAGTCCCGGACTTAGCGATTGCATTATCAAACAAATGCACACATGGCATGAAATCGTTGGCTGGACCATCGACACAGTTGTAGCGTGAAGTTTCCTGTGATGGGCTTGGAGCCCCTAGTTTGAGACCGACCGAAATCTCCCACTTTTCTCCCTCCCCTCTCCCCTTACTCTCTCCCAGGTCATAGGCTAGAAACAGATAGGGTTAGGGTTAAAAGCACTAATTTGCTGAATCAGAAAATAGAAAAATCATAAAAAGTCAGATAGTGCCTTTAATTTAAATGGATAAATGTGTATGTGTTTGTGTTTGCTTATAGTATTATAATATTTTTTTTCTCTCTCATGTTCTGATTTGTGCCTTCAATGACTTACGGGATTCTCAATGAATTTGAAAATTGATTGTATTAATATCTTCCTGCGCTCAGACTTCACAGTTAGACCAAAGAAAATATTGCATATCATTTTTCAGAGTGACAGGGATCACACAGAGAAATGTGTGAAAAGTGTGGATGGATAGGGAATATGTTGCTGATAGAACTCTTCAAAAATGACAGAGATAGAGCTAAAAAAGACATCCATTTCACCCTTATCATAGAGTGTATCTTATTTGTATTGCACAGTTTTTGATATAATTGTTATATTAAAGGTGCATTTTGTGATTCAAGCTCATTTCTTTTTGTTAATGCTTTAGATGCCCTTAAGAAATACTTATTCCCAAAATTTCAGTTGATTCTTATCTTGCGTTTTGGTGTTATGCACAAATGTTTGCATCACAATATCTTATTTACACCGAGATACTGTGTTGTCATTTCTGTCTGTTTATGGACCCCCCCCCCAAAAAATACAAAATTGTGAATTTCTTATAGAGGCAATAGATTCTGCAAGTAAGATTAGATCAACTCTAATACTATGGTTAATGGTTCAATCGACACAAAAATCACAATTTTTTTAGGTAAGTCGGTGACGAGGCTGTACAACCACAAAATGCCCCTTTTGATAAATAACTATATCCACTCGCTTGCCTGCCTGCCCGTCCGTCCGTCCATCCGCCCACCAATCCATCTATCGGTTTGCCCACCCCCATCTGCCAGCTTGCCCACCCATCTATTCAAACATCAAAATTATAGAAATGAAAAGATAATTGTTGATAAATGCATACTCGTGAATTATAGATATATAAGAAATTCACAACCAAAAGTATCACAATAACTTTTAATGCTGTGCAAGAACTTTTTTCTGGGGGAAAGTTTAATTTCTACGTGGAAACATTGTAAAATTAATGCAAAATTCAATAAATTTGTTATTTTGTTGGTTTCTGGAATTAGAGGGCTAGGTGGTCAAGAAAAGGCTAGACTTGTAGAGACACCCCCAGTACTGCATGTCACTGGATAGTTAAACCATAATTCCAACTGCAGTTGCATTGGCATACTTGAAATTACAGCCCATATTTTTGTCTTATTCATGGGATTTTAGATTAACTCATGGAGGGTTCATTTTAGGAGTTTCCAAACAAATTGACAATTTCTTGTGATGAAGCATATTTGAGATTCCCCTGTCTTGTAGTGAAAAGTTCTGCCAGTAAGTTACCATGCTCTCCAACCTGTTGTAAAACATGATAAAAGAAAATTGGCTCCATTTGAGGGCGTTGATAACAATCAACAGCTACGGGTTATTAATAAAATGGAGATAACGAAGGGGAATTAAAGTTACTTTACGTGACTGACATCACACAGGACGTAAACAAGGCACTATCTAATCCCAGGAATTTCTGAAATATTGTACTGTGATTCCGGCGAAGAAAAGGGCACACAAGATTTTCAAGTCAATTATCAAGATTACGCTGAGCGCCAAGTAATGATTCTTTTTGTCCGTCACCAATTGAATAAAACAGACCGGGCTTATTAAAAGTATCGGTATATCAACGATCATTTATCATCAACCACCTGGAAATCAAGTACGGCCACGAACAATACTATTGTTCGTATGAACATGCTTTTTAAGCGCCCCTAATTCGTGACTGGTTCTGTCATCAAAGTTTCAGAGTCCACAACAGTCAATATTTCACGCTGGACCCAGTTTGTTGTCGTTTGTCAATGAACAGTTTTACAATTGAATAAAATCCAAAGAAGAAATATACTTTTAAGTTGGAACCCATTGATTGTTGGCCATGGGATTAACAACTTTTCTTTCGTGTTTTTTCGAAAGCGTTATTTTTTGAAATCATTTAATAAAAACCGGACATCTAAGTTTAATTGAACAGAACAATAATTCCAAATATGGTCGTGCAAATTCTTAATTTTTAAAAAAAAAAGATCTCTGAGCAGCTATAGAGAGTCGCAAAAAAGCCAGATCAAATTTAGGGTTAGGGTTTAGGGTTAGGGCTTCTAAAACCTAACCCGAATTTTCATATGTCACTATAGGTGAAATAATAAAAAAAACCTAAAACCAATGATTGCCATGCCCCATTTTTTTAAAACCAAGGCTTGCCCAATTTTTAACTGATTAAGCAATCAAATATGACCTAAACAGTTGCAGATCATTTTGATCAAGATGACCAGCAACCTGAATCAACTATATTTGCTCATGCTTTTCTAAGAGCTGACAAATTGTTTAAAGAGAGCACAAACCAAATACAACTCTGTCTGGACGCTACTATAAAATTAAATTTTAACCTTAGGGAGGGCCAGGGCTACAGGAGGATGAAAAGTATACCAAGCAAGCTATTTATGAAACCAAATTTCCTTCGCTTTGATAAATAAATGCAGATCAAATAAGGATCTATTCAGTAAGACTCAGATTTTTCAACTTATCTCCTTTGGCACGTAGTGCGATCAATTGCGTCAAAAAAAAAATCTCAATTTGTGCGGCAGCCCGGTGCAAACCGAACATAGGCTCAGGTACACAAACATGGTACGAATGAAAAAAATCGTGGTCCTGGGAACAGACCACACAAAAACCACTGTAATTGCCGCAGGCTTTTGGGTTGGACTTGAATCTTGCGCGTCTGGATTTGGACATCCTTGTGGAATACTCTAAGATAAGTGTTTTGGGAATAATCTGAGACACTTGCAAATTCATCTCATTCATCTTCTCTGATGTTTTGATTTTTCACCCCCACCTTGCCAACTTTGTTAGCCTTGTAATTGCCTGAGTAATGTATTCCCATGCTCATTAATAATCCCACCCGCCTAACCTCAAAAAATTCAGAAAATTCTTTTTGGGGAACTATTAATTGTAAATTCTAACTCAAAACATCTTAACCAACAATTTTAGGTTCTTATGTAAAACCCAATGCTTTTTTGGTGCAAGAATACTTTCAATAAGTAAGTTGTTTTCTCCCTATACTTTTAAAATATGGACTGCCCTCCAATATGACACTATATTGATAGGCACAACAACAATCCTATCTTTTATTCTCATAGCTTAATTAGTTTTTGGTTGTTTTAAAAAATCGCACGAAAATATTTTTTTATTCAATAATATTAGTTAAAAGGCAAAAATATTCCTCCCCCGCTGGTCAAAAAATGAACCACCCGTATTAGCTGCGTGCACGCGTAATCTTATACATGCGCGCATAAACACTTGCACGACGACGCGCTATCTAATATCGTCTCATAATAAGAAGGCAAACAATAATGATAATATTGCATGTTTGCTTACTAAAACCCACCCACTGAATAAGATCATAAATAAACCCTATTCAGTGTTTAACTGCCTGACAAATAATCATAAGCATGAATTTTGTTTGCAAGTTGTCCAAAGCCAAATTAATATTGGTTGTAGTAAATACTGCTCCTGACCCCATTCTTTTTTTGTTGTACTTTTACTGGCCATTCTTATGTCAGATTGTTTGTGCTGGACCTCCTTTGTGGCTGCACCAGTGTTTTGACAATTAATGATTGCAGATCTATTGATTTTATCACCATAACTTGATATATATTTATCAATAATCTTCAAAAAGCAGATGTTTCAACTATGACTTGTGAATTTGGGCCATTCCATTTAATATGTCAGCACCACTCTGTGGATTGTTTGCCGTAAACTCTCCCACGGGGGAGTATGAATTTTAAACTAGAAGCTTGCTGTAATGGTATTTTAATTGGAAATTCATACCAGTGGGTAATTACATTAGAAATCACAACCACCCCATGAAAATAGGGGAAGTCTTACCAACTGAGTACAGCCTACAAAAAAATTTCTGTTGCCTGGCTCTTCAAAAGAATTGGCAAAATTTCTGTCAAATATGTGCATGAAGTGCACATCACAAGCACATTAGCACAAAGTCCTTACAGCTTGCCCAGTATTTTAAACACTCTGGTGCAATCTGGGCCTGTATTTGAACTTTTTGTATAAATTTAGGGTGTTTTTTTGTTTACTTTTTTCCTTACTTTTGAAAATCTTCTGCAGTTGGTCATTTTTTTCTGGACCCCTCCCTGCCTGCGTCCCCATGGTCCCTGGGGATTTTGTCAGGCCTGACTGAGTAATTATATAAATCCATACCCCTCTGAAAGACTTTAATTAAGTCCCTCCATGTGAGAGTATGGGTTCCAGATAGAATCGCCCATTTGATACCTTCTTTGATATACACACTACCCTCTGTAGAAATTTAGGTAGAATCTTCCCCGGGAGTATGGGGTCCAAATGGAACAGCCACATGCCTTATAGGGTAGGTACTGGAAGTCCATTAAACCCTATGCCCTGCCCTATCGAACACCCACATCACTGAGTAAGCAAAATGCACTAAGTCCCGGACTTAGCGATTGCATTATCAATACAAATGCACACATTGGCATGAAATCGTTGGCTGGACCATCGACACAGTTGTAGCGTGAGTTTCCTGTGATGGGCTTGGAGCCCCTAGTTTGAGACCGACCGAAATCTCCCACTTTTCTCCCTCCCCTCTCCCCTTACTCTCTCCCAGGTCATAGGCTCGAAACAGCTAGGGTTAGGGTTAAAAGCAACTAATTTGCTGAATCAGAAAATAGAAAAAATAAAAAAGTCAATAGTGCCTTTAATTTAAATGGATAAATGTGTATGTTTTTTGTGTTTTGCTTATAGTATTATAATATTTTTTTTTCTCTCTCATGTTCTGATTTGTGCCTTCAATGACTTACGGGATTCTCATGAGTTGAAAATTGATTGTATTAATATCTTCCTGCGCTCAGACTTCACAGTTAGACCAAAGCAAAATATTGCAATATCATTTTTCAGAGTGACAGGGATCACAACAGAGAAATGTGTGAAAGTGTGGTGGATAGGGAATATGTTGCTGATAGAACTCTTCAAAAATACGAGAATAGAGCTAAAAAGAATCCATTTTCACCCTTATATTTTTTTTTTTTTTTTTTTTTTTTTTTTTTTTTTTTTAACTTTGTTATATTAAAGGTTCATTTGTGGATTCAAGCTCATTTCTTTTATTGTTAATGCTTTAAATGCCCGTTAAGAAATAACTTATCCCAATTTCAGTTGATTCTTATCTTTCGTTTTGGTGTTATGCACAAACGTTGGCATCACAATATTTATTTCACCGATATACTGTGTTGTCATTTTCTGTCCTGTTATGGACCCCCCCCCCCCACAAAATACAAATTGTGAATTTCTTATAGAGGCAATAGATTCTGTCTGCAAGTAAGATTAGATCAACTCTAATACTATGGTTAATGGTTCAACAAATCGACACAAAATCACATTTTTTAGGTAAGTCTGTGACGAGCTGTACACCACAAATGCCCTTTTGATAAATAACTATATCCAATCTGCTTGCCCTGCCTGCCCGTCGTCCGTCCATCCGCCCACCAATCCTCTACGGTTTGCCCCCACCCCCCCCCATCTGCCAGCTTGCCCACCCATCTATTCAATCAACATCAAAATTATAGAAATGAAAAGATAATTGTGATAAATCATACATCCTCTTGATTAAATATATAAGAAATTCACACCAAAAGTATCACAATAACTTTGAATAGATGCTGTGCAAGAACTTTTTTCTGGGGGAAAGTTTAATTTCTACGTGGAAACCATTGTAAAATTATGCAAAAAATTCAATAAATTTGTTATTTTGTTGGTTTCTGGAATGAGAGGGCTAGGTGGTCAAGAAAAGGCTAACTTTGTAGAGACACCCCAAGTACTGCATGTCACTGTGATATTTTAACTTCTCCAACTGCATTTTTTGCATCGGCATACTTGAAATTACAGCCCATATTTTTGTCTTATTCTGGGATTTTAGATTAACTCCATTGAGGTTCATTTTAGGATTTCCAAACAAATTGACAATTTCTTGTTGATGAGCATATTTGAAATCCCCTGTCTTGTAGTGAAAAGTTCTGCCAGTAAGTTACCATGCTCTCCACCTTTTTGTAAACAGATAAAAGAAAATTGGCTCCATTTTGAGGCTTGATAAACAATCAACAGCTAACGGGTTATTTAATAAAATGGAGTAACGAAGGAGGAAATTAAAGTTACTGTACGTGACTGACATCACACAGGACTAATATATGATTTATCAATCATCTTCAAAAAGCAGATGTTTCATCACATATTGACCTTTGTGAATTTGGGCAATTCCCCATTTAATGTCATCACCAAACCTCTGTGGATTGTTTGCGTAAATTCTTCCACGGGGGAGTATTAATTTTTAAATAGAAAAAGCTTGTAAGGTTTATGGAAATTCATACCAGGGGGATAATTACATTACGAAATTTCACACCACCCCATGGAAAAATTAGGGGAAGTCTTACACAACTGAGTGACAGGCCTACAAAAAAATTTCTGTCTGCCTGGACCTCCAAAAGAATTGGGCCAAAAATTTTCTGTCAAATATGTGCATGAAGTGCAATCAAGCACATTTAGCACCAAAGTCCTTACCGCTGGCCCAGTATTTAACACACTCGGTGCAATCTGGGCATGATTTGAAACATTTTTGTATAAATTTGGGGTTTTTTTTGTTTATTTTTCCTACTTTTGAAAAAAATATTCTGCAGTTGTCAATTTTTTTCTGGGACCTGCGGGGGTCCCCATGGTCTTTCTGGGGATTTGTAGGCCTGACTGAGTAATTATATAAATCCATACCCCTCTGTTAGAAGACTGTAATTAAGTCTCCATGTGAGAGTATGGGTTCCAGATAGAATAGCCCATTTGATAACTTCATTTGATATACCACTCCCTCTGTAGAAGATTTAGGTAGAATCTTCCACGGGGGAGTATGGGTTACAAAAGGAACAGCCACATGATGATAGGATAGGTATTGGAAGTCCTTCACACTTAATGCCCCATGCCATATACAGAACACCACATCACTGAGTGAGAAAAAATGCACTAAGTCCAGCGCCCTTTAGCGATTGCATTATCAAAACAAATGCACACTATGGGCATGAAATCGTTGGGCTGGACCAGAGACACCGTTGTAGCGTGAAGTATTTCCTGTGATGGGCTTGGAGCCCTAGTTTGAGACCCGAGACAGAAATCTCCCACTTTCTCCTCCCTCTTCCCCTACCTCTCCCAGGTCATGGATAGAACAGATAGGGTTAGGGTGTTAAAGCACTATTGACGAATCAGAAAAAGAAAAATCATAAAAAGTCAGCTAGTGCCTTTAATTAAAGGGATAAATGTGTATGTGTTTGTGTTTGCTTATAGGATATCTTATTTTTTTCTATCTCGTTCTGATTTGGCCTTCAATGAACTTACGGGAGTCTCAATGAATTTGAAAATTGATTGTATTAATATCTTCCTGCGCTCAGACTTCACAGTTAGACCAAGAAAATATTGCTACATTTTTCAGAGTGACAGGGACTCACACAGAGAAATGTGTGAAAGAGTGTGGATGGATAGGGAATATGTTGCTGATAGAACTCTCAAATGGACAGAGATGAGCTAAAAAGACATCCATTTCACCCTTATATAGAGTGATCTTGATTTGTATGCACAGTTTGATATAATGGTTATATTAAAGGTGCATTTTTTTTATTTGTTTATGTCTTTATTTTTGTAGATGACTTTAGTGCCCTTAAGAAAATAAGCTTATTTCCAAATGTCAGTTGATTCTTATCTGCGTTTGTGTTATGCACAATGTTGCATCACAATATCTTATTTACACCGAGGATTCTGTGTCTGTCATTCTGTCTGTTTATGGACCCCCCCCCCCAAAAAAAAATACAAAATTGTGAATTTTTATAGAGGCAATAGATTCTGCAATAAGATTAGATCAACTCTAATTAATATGGTTAATGGTTCATCGACACAAAATCACAATTTTTTTAGGTAAGTCGTGAGAGGCTGTTACAACACAAAATGCCACTTTTGATAAATAAACTATATCCAACTCGCTTGCCTGCCTGCCTCGTAGTCCGTCCATCGCCACCAATCCATATATCGGTTGCCCACACCCATCTGCCATGCTGCACAACAAGCTTATTCAACATCAAAATTATAGGAAATGAAAGATTAATTGTGGATAAATGCATACTCGTGAATTATAGATATATAAGAAATTCACAACCAAAAGTCTCACAATAACTTTTAATGCTGGCAAGAACTTTTTTCTGGGGGAAAGTTTAATTTTACGTGGAAAACATGGTAAAATTAATGCAACAATTCAATAAAAGTTGTTTATTTGTTGGTTTCTGGAATTAGAGGGCTCGGTGGTCAAGAAAAGGCTAGACTTGTAGAGACACCCCCAGTACTGCATGTCACTGGATAGTTAAACCATAATTCCAACTGCAGTTGCATCGGCATACTGAAATTACAGCCAATTATTTTTGTATTATTAATGGATTGCTAGGATTAACTCATGGAGGGTTCATTTTAGGCGTTCCAACAAATTGACATTTCTTGTGATGAAGCATATTTGAATATTCTCCGACATGTCGTGTAGTGAAAAGTTCTGCCAGTAAGTTACCATGCTCTCCAACTGTTGTAAAACATGATAAAAGAAAATTGGCTCCATTTTGGGGCGTTGATAAACAATCAACAGCTACGGGTATTAATAAAATGGAGATAACGAAGGGGAATTAAAGTTACTTTACGTGACTGACATCACATCAGGACGTAAACAAGGCAATATCTAATCCCAGGAATTTCTGAAATATTGTACTGTGATCCGGCGAAGAAAAGGGCACACAGATTTTCAAGTCTTTAATTATGCATAGATTACGCTGAGCGCAAGTAATGAAAACCCTCTGTAATCTCTTGTTGGTCCCCTCAAAACGTACCGCTTGAATTGCAGCAGATTGATTATGGGGCTAATCCTATACGTATGTACCAATGACATTAGAACAGATGGGAACAACAGTTGCCCTGTGGGTGTGTGGGTGTGGTGTGGCATGTGTGTGTGTGACGCAGTGTATGGGTAGTGTATATGCATGTTGGGGTGTATGGTTTTTATGTGAACTGACTGGTGGAAGAACGGATGGACCAATCCTGCACACTGGGGAAGGAAACAAAGTAATGACAAAACGGGTTTAAAAATAGCTACACAGAATCATGGCATACATAGTATCGGATATCATTTGCATACACCATACTCTATGTGGTGTGCATTGTAAGTCTGCAGCATACGATACGTACATTGTGTGCATGCATGTGCCGTGCAGTGTATGTGCGGTGATGTACAATCTGTGTGTACCATGTATTGGATATATGTTGAGTGTTATGTGGATGGTTGAGTGGTTTATGGTGGATGGGTGTGTGGGTTGGGTGTGTGTTTGGGGTGGGTTGGGTTGTGTGTGTGTATGTGGTTTGTGTTGGGTGTTGTGACATGTGGACAAAACAACATGACTAAGTGATTTGATTGGTGGTTTGTTCTTCTATTCCTAAACTGATAACCAAAATATTGGTCCCAATAACAGCTAGTAAATCCAAACAGAAAAACAAAATTATGATGCAGTCAGACATTTACAGAGTCTGCTTTTTGTCCAAGAAGTAGTAGTTAAACTGTTATCAACAGAAGAGACCGGTTTTTGACCCAACAATACCAATAATACCAACAATAGAATTGGCATTGCAAGGAATAGAAATGCAAAACAGTTGAAATCAAAGTAATTTGTGATTACATTCAGGCACTGGCAAAAAAAGTAGTGCAAGCACTAGTAACTTGCTATAGGGACAAGCACCTTTCTTTCGGTATCTCTGTGGCTCAGTACATTATATTATGGGATATTCCCTGAGTAAACCAATCAAAATAGACCTTCGATTTACCATGTCTTGATGGTTATTATATTGTTATATGCTGTATTTAACCAATCAAAGTGGCTGATAGTATGGGGGGGGGGGCTAAAAGTGACCAAGAACTTAAGGATAATAACAGTTGGATTTATTAAATATGACATCAGAGTATATAATGGTGACAGGGTCATATGGGATAGTTCCTTGTGGCATAATTGTTACATTTTTATGACATTGTAATATTTTGATTGGGTCATTCTGTAAACTTCGTTTTGTTTGTTGGAAATTAAGGTTGAGTTGGATGTGTGTGGAGGGAAGTGGGATTTTTGAGGCCAGCTTTGATTCAAATTTTTTATACTATTTGAGTCCCAGAAGTTTTTTTACTTGAGGCTTCGATTTTGCTCCAATTTTATCCCAAAAGCTCCCAAAATTTGAACACTTTCAGCAGTGGTATCAATAGGAGTAGGAGTAAGGGTCAGGAGGGACACAGGGGAAATACTGAAATTATTATGAAATTGTCAATTTTAATTTCATGGGTTTTTTTTTTTTGTTCTTTAACTCTTGCTTTACATGGCACTACCACTGGGCATTCTAAACTTTAAGCAAACATTTGTAAAAATTTATAATTTAGCCTTGAATGATACTATTCTGAAAGAGTAAATATTTGCAAATTGCAAGAATAGCTTCAAAGTGGAAGGATAAGTCTTCAAAATTCTCAATAATCTAATTTTTTTTTTTCAACTGGAAAATTGACAGGAAAGGCAGACGATTATGCGCGTATTCATGTCAATAACTTTAAATTTCCACACTGACTGAATACAACGTCGTATGTTCAAATGAAGTGTCATTATTTCTAAGTGAATTGTTTGCCTGAATCTTTGAACTACAATATGGACCGTATTATTTATATCAATCTTTACGGAGTGGTGCAAGAAATATGTGTATTGTACAGTTTCGGTAAAAGTCCCCCGGATGTAATACAATATTCTTTTAATATTGTATCACATCCGGGCATTTTAGCAAGAACGCCATTATTGAAAACACTGTATCGTTCGCCAAATGGACTGTAACACTGTCAACGCAATGTTTGGTTTGAGTCAGCCAGATATTTAAATAATAATAATAATATTGAATGGCTTTTTTTTCGTATGATACAAGAATATATTGCACCGCTAGAAAAATATTGCACTCGTCTTCGACTCGTACAATATTTTTTTCTAGCTCGTGGCAATATATTCTTGTATCATACTCAAAGCCATTCAATATTATATAATTATTCGAACTGTGTCATTGGATTGCAGAATATTAGTTAATGTGATGTGAGCTTAAATAGGAATCACCCCAAGGACTAAGTTCAGTGGGCTTTGCATGTATATATGTTAACCTGATCTAACCTTGGGTATTCTGGGTTTCATCAATCATACCAATGAACCAGGTGGTGTATTTTCCAAATGTACTGGTGAATGCAAGTTACTGAACTGTGGCAGGGAATTGAGACTAATTTAGGAGCAGCACAACTTGGCAGCTGCTATCCAGGCAAGAGCTCAACCAGTGCTACATTCTTGTTGACGATTTCGAACCAGATGGGTCCACAAAAAACATTACCAAGCAAACCTGAAAACATTTTCCATTTTTCATCCAATTAGTAGCAACTCTCATTAAGGGTGCTGCATGGACAAAATACAATCATCAGTATCTATGCAATAGGCTATTGTATTACCAAAAATAAAAAAAAATGCAGATTCCAAGATAATAGGTGATCATGATATAAACGGAGAAAAGATATTCAGCAGTTTAGTTTTCAATGATCCTGCAAATCGTTTCAGCTACACAACCTTTTTTATGATTCTAGGACCATTGTACATGGCAATCAGATGTTCTGCACCACGGCCCGTGAGTACCCAACTCCACGCTCAATGACAGGAGAAGGGTGTCCGACGTACGGCCAAGAGGTGCCTGCCGTAACCATTTACCAATTTTTAGACCTATTCAAAAGGGGCAAGGCTGAGAGCTCTCCATTCCTGTCGTCTTCTTTTAGTGTTTGGCCAATCATAAAAAAGCTGATCAAAAGCTTTCTGATATATATTGTGTTTGTTTTGAATTGCCCATACAAGTACTAGTGGATTACAGTAATCACAACATGAGAACAAACACTACAGGGCCGGCTTTTGGTGGTAAGGCTCGTTTTGAGCTCCCCAGCATAGTTTTGACTCAATTTAGCAGTTAGCAAGTTTCATTATTATAGTTTAGATACATCTTCGTGAGCGGTACCAGCATGCTTTCACCTTGTTGAAAAACCTAACTTGTTCTTGTATTGAGTGCATTGGGAACCAGTACAAACCCATTGTTGCCAATTGATTTCAAACCCCTTTTCTTTTCTCTCTCGCTTTTTTATGGTGCCGGCTCGCACGAACCTCTTTGGGAGTGTGCCGTGGGACATTGCCGACGACAATACAACCCGGGCTTTTTACCACACAAATTTACAAGCTCGAGATTTGTTTGTGATATCACTGCCCTGCAGTATTTTTCGAATACTCTGTGACTTAAAGGAAGAAAAAACTTTTCATTGTCTCTTTAGGTAAAGTGTGTAATTAAAGTAGCGAGGCTAAATCAATTCGTTGTTTTATCTTGTAAAAACACTGTTGCTACTGTTGCGTGTGATTGTTGTTGTTCTGTACAAGATTGGAATCGTAAAAATACCTGTTTTTTGACACATTTTTACCGTTAATCTGAACGAGCTAACAATACGAAAAAACCACCCTCCAAAACATGGAAACTCGTAAAGCGCCATTTTCCCACCAACTTAGCAATTTCACCACATTAGACAACGGGTAATTGTCTTAAAGCCTCTAATTCTCGGGGACTACTAAACTAGGCTGGCTCCAGTTTGGAGGCAAATTTTTCTCCTCGAGTGGCCGCCTAATTTTGAACAAAAGAAGGGGTGGGTGTTATGAGCCTACTTTCACAATATTGTGCCTGTTTGTTGAGTACAACTACATAACACATGTTGTTCAAGTAATGTTCTAAAAAGCCGAGAAGAAACCCCCACAGAGCCCCTTTTGTAGAGCAAGAATGCCCAACCAGCTTGCCTTAATTCCAAATCTTTTTTTCTCCAAGCCGTCATGTATTTGTAAATAAGTCTTTAATAAAAGAGGGAGTGCGAGTTTGAGTGATGATCTACTCTCTGTATTAGATGTCAAACAGTGTGTTTGCCACATGGTAAGTCGCCACCTTTTTAGCACTGTTTTAAACTAATGTTATTAGTAACCGGGTTAGCCACAACACCTGCCTGGCCGTTTTGTCAAACAATGCACCAAAGAGAATTCCACCACGTAACATCTTTGATTATTTCATTTTTCTTCTTCCCTCTCTCTCTCTTCTCGGTGTTCGCCACGCACATATCACATTAATCGAACCGACCTAAAGCAGGAAATTGTTTGCAAATATCAATCCAATCACATTTAAACGGCTAATAATTGGCCGGATCGCGTGCGCCCTCACGGCACGCTGAAGGGTGTGCCCGTACGACGGGCTTATGTTTTATGTGTGCATCATGATGAGATGTGGCCAAAATGTTTTTGACTTATTTTCAATTAATTTTTTCGGTTATTAAAGCACCCCTGTGGTGAATGTTGATGGAGTATGATTGATACTAGATTGATTTTAGGTGACAAAAGTAGCGCGGAACAGTAAATATCTCTAACCAGGGACAAATCCTCTGTTACTGTAATAAAAAGACTTTGCATGTCAGGAATTGTATTATAGCCATGTATTCCAGTACAAATATGGGTTCTCAATTCAATGTGTTTTCTATCAACTATGCTAGCCTTTCCAACAATAAGCGGACCAGCTCTTTCATTTACAAGTTTGTCTAGCATCAACATTACAGGCTCAGATTATTCACAGTGCATTTATTGGTTAAACCTTTTCATAAGCACAAGAAGCGCAATATTTGTTCTCCTAGCATTTTCTATACTAGTTCGTTTGGTTTCTGGGTACTCGGATAGTGTTAACTAAACCCAGGTTGACATGTTTTAGGAGATTGCCAGTGTTCAATTGATGGGGAAGGGAAATATTACTCCTAATAAAACTCTGTCAATGTTTTTTGAGAACTTTTTTGTCCTCCGAATCTGTTTAACAAAATTGTTCAAATCGAGATGCTATTATGGAAGGATATTGTTCTGATGGCAAGTATTATCTTAAGATTTCCTTAATGATAGGTTTTCTTGATGCAGTTTAGAGTACTTTGGGTTCTTGGGTAAAGTAAATGCTCCATTTTGGTATCAGCACAGTTTTAAAAGCTTTAATTTCTAACTGAAATATATATTTCTGTATGAAACTAGTAGGTTGAATTTCATATGTGTTCTTACTTCTGTCTAATGCAAGCTATATTCCAAACTACCCAAACTACTAGTAGTTGTTACATAGCTACTCCTGTACAAAAAAAAAGACAAGGCATGCTGAAACGCCGAGCAGTAGGCGACTGCAATCACAAATCAACAAGATCAAGCTGTTTAATTGGCGACCCCGCTTGTTCAGTCCCCGATCAGTCACCGACCTTGAAACGATGGCAACACATTGTGACATATCGCTGTCAAGACTGCTCGCCGATTGGTCGCTGATTGATGACGCCAAAAAGTTACGGTCACATAGAAGCCAACCTGTGACGCAACCAACCCCACCTCTTCTCAACTACACAAGACCACATTTTTTTTCAAATTAGGTGGCAGTCCTTTGTTCAAACTTAAACAACATTTACAAGACAAGAGATGCCTCATTGCTATAGCAGTAGGACAGCATATAAATCAACAATATCAAGCACTGGCAGTCGCAACCGTAATAACATGACACACGACAATTTGATGCCAACCCGGCAAGTCGGCGACTTAATTGCTGAGTCAGCTTGAGTTTAGTTGCCGATTCAATATGTCCAGGTGGCTTGCATTTTCTCTCCAGCTTGGAGCAGACTCACTGCCGACCACTTTCCAACTGTACATATGTATATATACTACTCATGATGCGTGCCAACTCATCGGCCACCGCTCCAAACCGCTCATGTGTTCAAGCTGACCTTTCTGATTCCAAAACCTGCCACAATTTTTTTTAAGCTGCAAAAACAAAATCTGGCGGGTTTTTCAAATTTGCCACAGACTGTACAGGACAGTCCCCCAGATTTGGCCAAAACTTACACCTGAAAAGGAAAATTTCGCATTTTTGGAAAAGTGGCCAATCAGCACCAGCCATGAGCATCTGGAAGTGGTTTTCTAGCAAATAAATCGGTAAGACTACAAAAGATTGTAACAAACAGTCCCAAACCCTGACAAAACTACACATGAAAAAGAAAACTGCTCATGATTTTCACAAATTGGTCAATCAGCACCAGTCTTGAACATCTGGAAGTGTTTTCTAGCAAAAAATGGCGTGTGACTGAGCCTTGAAATAAACAAAATTACTCACCTTTTTCAGTCCTAACCCAGATCTCTCATGTAATCATTAATTCGAATGAAAACCAGTCCCTTAACTAGCCTACAACGCATTGGGTGTTTTCTTCTTTGGTTTGGAGTATATTATAAATAAGTACACAGACTCGTTGGTATGGGGATCCAACCAAAAAGCCAAGGTAGCTCCAGAAGTGGTTAAAAAAAAGTTAGAGATACCAAATTAAATAACTGAAATTGCTACAAAGACTAATGGGTAATAAAGCATTTCCTTGTAGATGTAAACTACTCATTTTTGTTGTGTTTTTTTAAATTAATTGAAATTAATAATTTTTGATGGTTTGGCTTTTTTTCCAAAGCGGCTGTTACTTAATCAAACTGTTGATGCTATGTACTGCTTTGAAGACAAGAACAACTTGACACTTAACCCTGGGCACTACCTGCCTATCTCTGGGTATCTTAGAACTTTGATTGGTTCCTTGGCAGGTAATATCATGTAAGGAGCAAATCAGAGATGCTGTAAAAATTGGTGGTTATGAATTTACACATAGACATAGAAGCACTATTTTTTGATTGGTTACTCAGAGGACTTTCTTTGTGTTGTATCATGTAATGACCCAATCAGAGAGATTGTACATGTATGTAGTGTCCAGGGGTTAACCTTCTGGGTATATGGGGAATACTATAGGTGCCTGTCTAAACTGATGTCACAAGTCATAGGGCGGCCATTTTTGCGGTGCTGATTCCATAGGTCAACTGTTTAAAATGGCATAAATTGCACTGTATTTACCTTAACGATAGCAATTTAGAGACTGGAATGGTAGCTGCTAGTTAAGCAGAAAAAAAAATGCTTTTGGAATGATTATTTATTTCACTTACAGACTAGAAACAATCCAAGAAATGGCATAAGGTGCCAAATAGGCCTCAAATATAGAAGTTTGTTCGGAATTGGCAGCACCTTTTTTTTTCCTTCTCCATGAAACTAAGATTTTGGATTGGCTAGAAAAGTATGCACAGTGTTGCATGTTTGTGCGTCGCAAGTGAACTGCAAAAACGAGGGTTGATGCTAAAGGCTAAGCACTGGCCAAGTGACCTGGATGCGTAGACAGCCAAAATATTTACTCCAGTCCAAATTTTTAATAATCCTTTTATGACATTTTGTGGATCCAATTTCAGAATCTGCATGAAATATGCATTTAAATGCGTCCAAACAAGCCTAGTTCCTTAGGGCCTGGTTTTTTGGATGGCTTCTCAAATGATATCAAGTTATCTGGAAAGCCATCAAAACCATCATGGTATAATTTTTTTGTATATCTAGCCTATACAGAATGTACTTGGGATGAAATGTTAATAGTTTTAACAAAAAAATGTTTGCGATAAAACTTGATAAGTCTTGAAATAAACCATGGTAACTAAGCAATTAATTCACAATCCGCTTATTTGACCCCCGTCTGACTACACCACGATGCTACAATTTCCCAAGATTTCCTCACATTTCCTAAACAACTGTAGGGATGCCACTATCGCGCTTAGCCCTAGCTCAGTGCGGACACGATTGGTGCATGTGTCACATCGGTGATAATCTATTCATTCATGTATGTTATACCATCTTCCTAAGCCTTGTCCAGGCATTGATCAAATCCGTTAGACATTCTTTAATAATGTATTGATACACCTGCTGTCTCTTGTATGGGCCTTGTAAGTTGTGAAGGCTTTTATATTTGTTCCTTTTTTATTAGTGTCTGGTTTGGAGCTTCTTGTAAAAGATGTGTCTTACAATTGCCTGTCAGAATTTGTTAGATGTCTTTCACGCACGCGTTAAAGTTTTAGCCTTTTTGTGTCGTCTGCAAAATTGCATAAGTGCACATAGGGATTACTCTGGTCGTATCTCTGTGTATCTGTGTATCTGTGTGTTGTCTGTGGTCAAATGTTAACAACCCTTCATATATTGCATGCGTATGAGTTCCGTAAGGGCACGATGATGTAACTTTGTGGGAAAGGAGGGGGCGGGTTGTGGTGACATGTTGGTGGACCTATGTGACCTTGGTTACCTCAGTGACCTTTGCAGGTCAAAATGTTAACCCTATCCCGCAAGGCTTGTGTGCAAGTTATCTGGAGTTTCGTAGCTTATAATGATGTAACTGGTGGAAGGAAGCGGGTTAAAGAGTTCTCACCTTAGTCGATGTTGGGCATAGGTTCGTGCAAATTACGTATGCAAATGGCTAATTAATATTCAGAAATCAGCGTAATTGCTATATTTTTGAAACGTACATCAATATGTAAAAATTCTTCACTTCACGAAAACCCATGGTGCACATCTTCTTTGCCATTTGAAAGTGCCTGATACATGCGCTTAGGTAATGCAAATTAGCTAATAAAATATGCATAATTGCTGTATCGCTAAAACAGTGCATCGTAAATGCCAAATTTCCTTTCTATATGAAAAACTACTAGACCACACATCTTGTGTGTGAATCATATGGAGGGGTAGGTGGAGTGTTGGGAGGGGAAAGGTGTGGTTTGGGGGTGCCCGGGTGGGGTTTGGTTAGTGATGGGGTGCAATTGGGGAAGGGTGGCAGGGTGGGTGCGTCGGGAGGGTTGGGTGAGTGCGTTGGGGTGGGGTCGGGTGATGTGCGTTGGGGTGGGGTCGGGTGATGTGCGTTGGGGTGGGGGTGTGTGCGTCGGAGTGGGGTGGTGTGCGTTGGAGTGGGGTGCATCGGGGAAGGGTGGGGTGCGAGGGCGGGGTGACCTTTGTGACAACATTCACGTGACCTTGGTGACCCATGTGACCTTTGTGACCCATGTGACCTTGGTGACCTCATGTGACGTGACCTTTGGCCCCTTCACAAATAGGTGTGTCAGGGAGGGGGTCGGTGTGGGGTGCGACAGGGAGGGGGTGGGGTGTGTCATGGAGGAGGCAGGGTGGGGTGCATTGGGGGGCAGGGTGGGGTGACCTCATGTGACCTTGGTGACCTCATGTGACCTTGGTGACCCATGTGACCTCGGTGACCCATGTGACCTTTGTGACCCATGTGACCTTGGTGACCCCCCGTATGACCCCCATGTGACCTTTGTGACCCCATGTGCCTTTGTGACCCATGTGACCTTTGTGACCCATGTGACTTTGTGACCCATGTGACCTTGGTGACCCATGTGACCTTGGTGACCCATGTGACCTCGGTGACCCATGTGACCCCATGTGATCTTGGTGTGACCCCGTGTGACCTTGGTGACCCATGTGACCTCGGTGACCCATGTGACCTCGGTGACCCATGTGACCTTTGTGACCCATGTGACCTTTGTGACCCCATGTGCCTTTGTGACCCATGTGACCTTTGTGACCCATGTGACCTTGGTGACCTCATGTCACCTTTTACCCCATTCACAAACCGCGACGGCAGACGACACTAGCGGTCCAACGACCGCGACGTATTTTTTAACCCTCTCATCCCGCAGGCGGACTGTTTGTCGCTTGAGTTCAAAATTTTTTTTTAAAATGTTAAAAAAATTTCAAAATATTCATTTTTATGGCCCTATTTGGAATCGGCCATGAACAATGCATCCAAATGAGTCAAACAAGCCTAGTCGTATTGGGCAGTAGGTTTTGATTTTGAAATGGACTTCCACAAATGACATGGTAATTTGAGATACTGACTTACATGCCAGGGTTGATAGGGCATCCAGAGATCACCAGTTCGAATCATGCTTAGCACGAGGGGGGGGGTTATTCCGGGGGTATGACACGACCTGCTCGATTTGGGCATGGGATTTCCAAACGTATTTGGGAACTGCTACGTGCATTTACTATGGCAGTTCTGTCTCAGTTCATTATTTGCAAAATTCCTCTTAACCGAGTTCAATAGTTTGTATAATATGATAATTAGGAATTAAATATGACTTCAAAACCGTCGCGGGGTTAGTGGGATTAATCCCGAGCAAATGTTGTTGTAATTTCCAATACCAGTATTTAGATTTAAATATTCGTGGCGAGGCTAGGCTTTAGTCAGTACTGAGTGTAAAACCGTCGATACGTGTAATAACGCCCTCCTGCCGTTTAAGTCTTTGAAAGGACTAGCACTCGAGTCGTGCCGGGTGTGTTGATGCCATTTGAATTCAGTCTGTTGTGTTAGGATGGCATGTCCTACCCTCTCTTTAACAGAAGTATATTAGTTTTGCTGATGTCAGTTTTTCTATATTGTCTTGGTGACTTTACATTTGATGCACAGATGAGCAAAAACCAAGGATTTCATACCTATTCAGTACTGAGCAAATATTGATGATACATATCCCAGCTTTGCAGTGACCCATCATGTTGCTCTGATGGAATGTATGCATTAGGTTTTATGTAGAATATGAAGCTGAAAGAGTCCCATAGTGCTCTGTTTTAATAGTGATGCATTGTGGGGCAATACATAATGGACACAGGTTTACAAACAAGATTGCATAGTGTAGTGTAGATGTGATAGTGTGTGTAGTTGTAGTGTAATCGATATAGTCTAGTCTTACTAATGGTAGGTAAGGCTAGTGTTTAGTTAATGATGGGACATCAATGTTTACCAATTCCAACAAGTTAGCACCCAGTCCACTGACATGCCAGAGGTTCGAAGAACATGCCCCACAGCACAGCATTCAATAGCCTTATCACGCCTGATTGAGGGCAAATTTTAAACGCACAAGGCCCTGCAGGTGCTCAAGCATCTGCCGGGCAGTGCTTTGTTCGTTGTCCGGCGTTGACGTCAAATGTCACCTCATATATAGTATTAGTCTAGTGGTAGTGGAGGACAGTGTAGTGTATACTATAGTTATTGTAGTTGTAGCGCAATTGTAGGTCTATAATCGTTTCATTAATTCTGGGACGCGAACGACCAAACCACCGCGTATGTGCGGATCCTTACCTTGGAAGCATATGTTCCAATGCCCTTGACAACGGCAATATAGCCGGTTCTAATGCAGGACGCAGTCGGGCGTAGTCGGGCGTAAGTTGAATGCAGGAACGCTGTATCAAGCCTCTGTGGCGTACGCAGTTGTGTACCAGGAATTAAAGAATACGATTTCTAAGGTCTAGTCTTAGTATGTCTAGCATAGCATAGCCTAGCCGAGCTAGCTAGACTTTTAAAAGGGACGTTATTGCTTGCCTCCGGTGGGACTGTGACTCTGATGATGATTAATATCTTTTACATGTAAATCACAGTCAAGTTCAAGGAGTATGAATTAAGTCCAAGCTTGCCCAATCAATCCCCGAGCAGAGCTATATGCTTTGTATAAAAGCTCTATTGACCAGCTAGCTATCCAGGGCATTGGTCAGCATAATCAAATCACAATCAATTAACTCAAATATCATCGCAGGGACACGTGGTTATTTTAGAGTCCTTTTTAATGATTAATGATAGGATGTACATTTGATTTGTTACAACATTCTCTCTCCAGCCAGCTGATGATAAAAATTCTATTAGATTATAACATCCAAGTTGGCTGCATATCAGTATTTAGTGCTTGAGAATAATGTATTGTGGGATGGAATGAAAATAGACAGTATGCTGTCCATCTGATTTAAGTCAAAGTTGTCAGATGTTGTACTGTATTCATTCCAAACTTGAACTAATGTTCATTTGATAGTTTTAACATATCTTGAACTGTTCCGTTACGGAAAAAACTTAGTTGCCTCTTTTTGTTCTTTCTCACAAGATTAAACGACACATCAGTTAAACAAAAATAGCCCCGCACCAACTTGTGGCAATAGGAGTAACCGAGACAATTTGGAAGGTATCAATATCGGCATACAAACAAACTTTAGGGCCAGAGAGAATGCAGACACATTCAAATCAGTACTCAATAGAGAAAACACTCCAATAGAACATAACTCGCCTGTGTTAGTCGGGATGTTCCGGCAATGTATACCTTGTCTAAACTGGCTAGAGGAGCATGAAATAACAGGATCAGAATCTGTAGAAGGGTATAATACTTACACCGTGATTAATTTCCCAGAAGAGGTATCCATTACGTCTTCGGGGAGCGATCAAAGTTGTGCCCCCCAAACTTTTCAAATGAATGTTAGTATGTATCTACGGAACAATCTCTTCACAGACGTGACTGCGCAGCGAGGCTTCGGTTTGCCTGAATTCAATTTGAGCTAGTTAAGTACTAGAAATTTTATTAGACTGTCTAGCCCTCTACATCACTTTTTTCCTCCACCCCACAGATATTTTAAGATGAAATATGTGCGCTCCAGTTAACACATGCTCGGGCCATATATTTCTTGTGTTCAGCAAATAATTTATTTTTCCTGCCGGCTTTCTGTTTTGCCTGTTGCGTAAAAAAAGAGCTAAGCTTGTTACACGGCTCTGTGTGTTTATTTTGACGACATCATGCCATTTTGTAATTGCCCATTTCCTATTCCTTTCACACATAAAGGTGTTTCACCTGTTAAAGTGACACAAATTCTTTTCATTTCAAACTAAGATCAATATAAATACTTATTAATTAGTAAAGAATTTGCTCTAACAAATTATGACAAATATTTAAAATGCTACAAAAATAGCCCTTGATCACTAGCTTCATGATATTGACCCTTTTTCTTCCACAGGTTTGGTCTAATCTGCACCCGAGGCTACCCGCTTGATTGAGTCACTTTAGCACTATTGCCCTTTACTAAAGCAATAGGTTTTCCAAATTTCCTGCGAAGGAAAAAAAATCAAAGCCATGGCTGAGCCATAGAAATACCCCCACAAATCAGATCTAAGTCTTTGGCAGTGCAAATGACTCGAGGGCCAGTGAGATTAAAACCAAGCAATGTGGCCGCGAGTGAAAGCGAGAGGGAGAGAGTCATAGAGTGTAAACTACAAACTGCGACGGGAACATTGCAGGGAAAACGTGAGCCGGGTTGATTTCATGGATGTTTTTTCTAGCCTCAGTGCAGGATTAGAGCATTCAGATAGAAATTATACGAATAGATAAGGATAATGCTGTATTTCAGTACGCGGTGTATGCGTGCACTTGTTTCATTCTCCCCGCTCGATCCAGACATTACCCCGGTCGTGTCGTGCACAGCATGGGTGGCGTGCATCCGGCCTGATGCCACAGCCGTGGAAAGCTTCTGGTACCGCCGTCGTCAATGCCAACCTCCTCTCATCCTTCTCATTATCCCCCCTTAAGGGCAAATTTAATTTGTTGAAGATGATAATAGCTCTTCATCTAACCTAATCCATCACTTCCAAATGGGATTAGAAAATCGCCTTAAATAGCAGTTTGAAGAGCAGTACCCCTGTGCCCCGCCATATCGGTTGCGGCACTCTCTGTAAAAAGAAAAAAAGGAGAGAAAAAAAAGCAAATTGGAGGTCTTAGATGCGGGCTTTTGATCAATTCAATTGTGCCAATGCGGTACTTAATTCTCCATTCATGTTGCTACTTGGGTATTCATTATGTCACCCAATACCCTTTATATTTCACCACACAATTCAAAAGAACTACATCACACATGGTACAAAAGGGACAGCATTTGCCGTTGTCGTCTTGCTACGCCTTTTAAGCTTGCGTGCATGCTTCCCTATCCATTCACTCTGCTCAGGACCAATCTGATCACCATTAATTGTTCTCATCACATATGACTCCCTTACCGAGTTTGACTTTTATCACTTTTTGAGCGGAAATGTGAGGATTATTTGTGTTATACACAGCATATGATTGAAACTAGAAGTACTTCCTATCCTAAAATACGCCAAGTTTGTCTTCACTTTAGGAGGGGGATTTAGCAATATTTCACATCATGTTTGGTTTCAGAATTTCAAATAGTTCCTTAACTTACATGAACATTTTCACTTATCTCAGATCATGTTACTACAACCAGTTTCCCTCAGTATATGCAGTTGCTGATTGTCTATGGACATTTTGTGATTACAGATTTTGAATCCTGCTGAAATTTGCATCATGGAATTGAAGAAAGAAAATCTTAGAACTAAGAAGGTCAATCATTTATGCAGTTGTTACTATTAGGAGGTATTGACATATCAAAGGAAAGAAACTCTTAAGAAATATTGGTCAAGTTTGAGGGCAAAGTTCTATAGAACACAAGTACCAAGAGATTCTGTGCATTGATGAATACCAAAGGAACAATTCAAAGAAAAATATTGAATTCTCTTATCTTCATAACAATATGTCTGAATTGCTGTGATATCATTGTATTTCTCTTTAGTGCTATATTAGCCCCTAAGGTCTACAACCTTTGAGAAACTAATTAAAATGGCCCTATTATACCTGTATGCTCATTTTAACTACTTAGTATGTGTGTATGTACTACTGTATGCTTCGTGTTAACTTTCTTACCATGTCTTTCAGGCCCGTAACCAGGATCTTTTTAGGGGAGGGGCGGTGTTTTTCAAAAGAGGACCCTTTTCCCCAAATTTGCGTCTCCCCAAAGGGGGGGGGGGCCCCAAATTTGGCACAAGTGGACCTTTTTACCGAAATTATAACCTTTTTTCAACAAAATAGCATAAAACCCCCTGATTTTTGACTCGCTCCACTCGAAAAATTTCCTGTCACTTTAAGTGTTATTTTGTTGGAAGACAGTCTTGATTGACTTTATGCATTAGTCTTAAGCAATTAATCAATGCAAATTATAAATAAGAGTGATTTCTTTGTTTCTAAGAATGCACTTATAGCCCTATCATTGTAGCTTAACCATCAGCCCTCAATAAATTTGACTGTGTGCCAAAGTAATGCAATTAAACTAGAATACAAACAAGTTTCTTTTAACACACGCCTGCTGCCAAACTTTACACATGTTCAACTTAATCCCCAACTAAGATCTTGGGTGTATCAACAGATTTACGACCATCTTACAAGGCGACTAATATCTTCAATGTGCATCGGTTCCTCAAGGGGGCCCCTCCTCCTTTTGCTTTACTTTTCTGAGAACAAGCCGTGGCAGAAACTTTAATAAGGGGTGATTAAAAGAGTGATGATGTTTTTCACCCCGCATGCATGTGTATTAGATAGGTCTGTTTTCAAGGAGACACAAATAAAAAAGATATATGTGTGAAAAATAATCACCATCAGTATATACATCATAATGTGTTTAAAGAGTGGAGTTGTTTTTCCTTCTGTGGTTGTACTTAATTTCTTTAAGAATCTTAAGTGGAAATTTGCATATGATTGTTGTTGGAAATTTGATTCAAAAATTCTAGAATTACATTTGTAATCTTGGCATGTGTGTAAAAGAAACATGTAAAAAACATTGTGCTTCTACCTGTGACTTTAGAATTGGCCCGATGTAGCCCAGCATGTCATAAGAGGCGACTAAAAGGGACAACTCGTCTAATGTTCCAACATGATGCAATTGTAGGGCTTGTTAATAAGGATCAAGCTAAAAATTTGTCATGCAATTGAACTGTTTGATCATTTAAGAAAATAAAGCTAAAATGTTTTCATAATGTTCAATTAACATCAGCTTTTCAAATTAATTTTGATCATCACCGATATTTTCATAACTTACAAAATTTCACTTTTTAAAATTGCATGACAAATTTATGAAGGACAAAATTGTCATTAATTTGTCATTTCTAGTGCATTACAAATTAAAATTGCGTGTATATGACAAATTAAATGACAACTTATGAGTTTATAGTCTGTTATTAAATTAATCATGTCCATCAAAATGACAAATTATGAATGCATATTTTGTCATTTAGTTTTTAAAATAAAAAAAATATGTTTTGTTATTGATCTATTTTAATGTATCTGGGCTATTTCAAAAAGTAAGAGTTGGTTTTATGTTATAAGAAAATGTGTTTTCTAATGTTTTTCTTGTAAAATATTTGATTTTTAAGTAACCATGGTGACACAATATGACATGACACAATTGTGTTGAGGTGTCGATAAATTCTATTACCTTACCTTCATATTCATTTTTAGAAACTTTTGGTCAAAGAAGACGCCGCATTGGACAGGTTTATCATTTTGTGAAATAATTTATCAAATTTACATAATTTAAGGGACCTTGTGGGTTGAAAATTGTTTTAAAAAATGTTGTTGGCAGGGGCTGTATTTATATATTTGAATTTTTTCTTTAACCAGCAGGCTCAATACAAATAACCATATGGAAATATACAATATAGGTTTCATTTTTTATCTGTCTGGTGTAGGAAAATCTCTCCTTTTAAGCCAATTTTGATATATGGTTAATTCACTTTTTCAAAATTTCCTCAAATTTTTGGACAATTAGGCCAAATGCTGCAGTCTGGAGTCATAATTTCCCATATTTGCCAGCAAAATTGAAAAAAAAATATGGCAGATTTGGGTTAACTTAGGCCCCAAATCTGCATCTTGGGTAAAACTATATATGGTTCCAATTTTGGGCAACTTGGAATTTGTTTAGATATGGTCCTACTTCTGGACGCTCTCATGTCACTACCTTAACTAAACTTGAGAAACCACCGAGTTACCTCTACAGTAACAAGAACTAATCTTCCAGCATGCCCAGCATGAAGGTGCTATACATCTTTAATAAGAAAAAAAACCACTTCAAAAATGACAACCCATTGAAATCCCCCTGAAAATTTAATAAAAGACGAGGAGCATAAATGTATGCCAGTTTACGCTGATCTTAGTGTAGTATTAACCCCCTAGGAGACCACAGCTGAATCGGCAGATCGCTTTCAACGCATGCAACAGCTTATATGATATTATATCATTATCAAAATCATTTGTGAGAAAAGGGCGGAATCCCGGTGCCTGGCCCTGCTGCTAAAGGCTCTCTGTCGTCATGTCTTATTTACACAGGCCTCATGTGCTTCTATAAACAGATTTTGTTTTATTGTTACTTTTGGTGTGTTTGGGACAAAGCTAATATTGCTGGATGTCACACTGAGATATGTTGACAAGCCGGCGAGGTGGTAATAGACATGTCGTGTTGAGAGTGTATAATATTAAGCTTGTTGGGGTTTTATTATTTTTCATATGTCAAAAGATATCATTGTCTAATCGTGTTATCTAACTTAATATGTTGTATTTACTTCTCAAACCTTTGCTTGTGCACGTCAGCTTGTCACTATGGCCAACAACTGATTAAAGGGACAAACCATTACATTGAAAAAAATGTCTTGACTGCCATTTTTTGCTTGTGGACATGTCTTGAGCTAGTTTTGAGACATGTCCCTGTTAAGTTGCAAAGATGAGAAGTTCTTGTACAAGACACTTCTACCTGTAAGACATGTCCTATGCAGCCAGTTTTGAGACATGTCCACATTTGGAGTCTTCTACCAGGACATGACACACAGGAGGACATGTCTAAATTAAGTGTTTTTGTGTGTTGCCTGCCTTAAGGCAGGAAGACACATAGGGATCACTGTCCACTGGTGTTGATGTCTGTTGTTGTTGTTTTGTTGATGTATGTTGTATGACAACTGGGTTGTCTTTCTCTTCTATCTGTTGGTCACAATATATATGTTTGAATTTCTACTTAAATTTTAAGTTTTTTGAAATTGTGTATAATTGATGTATATCATTGTTGTTTTAACATTAGAATTTTATCTATTTTTGTATTTGTCGTATTGATATTTTGTATATTGCTCCTTTCTATGTGAAGCGCCTAGAGGCCTCTGCATAAGATTGTTGTTATTATTATTATTGTTGATGTCTGTTGTTGTTGATGTCTGTTGATGTCTGTTGCCTGTAATATCCTCATACTTCGATGGATGTAAACCAAACTTGGGGCACAGGTGCAACATGGCATCCCCCATTTGTTGATGAGTTCAAAGGTCACATACCAAGGTCGAAGGTCATGTGAGGTCAAGTTGTAAAATAGGCTGAAAATGTAAATTGACCTCATTTGAAAAGTTGAAGTTCAATTGAAACCAAACTTGGTTTATGGAGCTTACATGCAAACCCTCACTTATTTATGAGGTCAAACGTCACATATCAAGGTCAAAGGTCATGTGAGGCCTATCATTCACAAACCACGACGGCAGGTGACACAAGCGGTCCGAGGACTGGTGTATTTTTTTAACTGAAGAATTGCCAGAAAAGGAAGAAAACAGCAGTGTTCTAAGATATGAATCTCCATTCAATTACGTGTTGTAGTAAGTGTCCGTATGGACAGTAATGACTAAAATATCCGATTTTGCCCTTACTAGGTTGCTTCTGGCCATACCATTTGCAGGGTATAGGGTACATGTACTTTATACAAACATGCAAAAATTAGATTTTTGATTAGATTTTCTGATTTAGCAAATCATTGATAGTGCCTTCAAATAAACTGATGTATGATTATATAAATCAGTTTCAACAGCTCATTTTTCTCATACAATATGGTCAAAGTATGTTCTTTCAAAAAGTAACATACAAAACTGCTTTGTACTTCTTCCCACCCAAATGTTTAGAAGGCACATGCTTATGGAGGCAGAGGTGCATGTATGCATTCACAACCATACATACATCCTTACAAGAGCTACATTGTGGGAGTTTTACTGAAAAATCTCTTAAAAAGACACTTTTTTAGACATTTTTTCAGAAAAATACACTTTTTCAAAACTATATAAGGAAGAATTTCAAACCTATATAGTTTTGAGATTTTTCTCTTAAAAAGACAACTTGTTTAGACCTTTGTTTACGCTTTTTTTTCATTTTTTTGGTCATTTTATTTTCTAGATTTTCTCACTTCTTAGCCAAGAGATTGCGCCGCAGCCTATATAGTTACTAAACTAGAAAAATCCTCATTTTCTACTCTTTTACGGAAAAACCTCAATACTAGATTACAAGTTTATTCCGTTAAGACAATCCGTAACAATAAGTCACTCTAAGTCACAAACTCCCACGTGAAGAAAAATAACCTCCAGATGAAAAAATATACTCCCACAATGTCTCTTTATATACTTAAAAATACTCCCCACAGGGATCTCTTGTATACACGCAGACACACACACCCATACACACAATAATGTCAGTGCTTACAAACACACACATATCCCGACCGGTTTGACACATTCCACACCTCACTGGCAGCCATAGCTGGGGTGCATCCTGCTTTAATTCACCCAAATGTCAGATTAATGTACGTTTTGAATTATACTTAATCAAGCGTGGGTACAGACGTACAAAAGATTGGGTAGGTTTTGGGTTGGATGCCCCCCAGTAATGGCGATCAATTCTGACCATCATTTGGTTGGTCGGATTTGTCTAAGACATGCATTCACGCACACTGTCTAGGGCATGTGAAATAAGAAAGTATGTTTAATATGTGCACATGTCGGCCTCTGTGAATCTGATATTTCAGTGAATGTTTATTGTTAATCATAATTAATGTAATTTTCCCTCTTCATTGTCTTATCGTCCATCATTTTCCATCCATGACCTGATGCTTGCTGTAACAAACCAAATTGGATTCCCTTTGTCCAACTGTGACAATCACTACCCTACCTCTATATACTTAGTAACCTAAAACTCAGGAATTTTATAAAGCAGTGAGTATGGTTTTCACCGTACATTCATATTAATATTATTAGCTCATTAATAATTTTACCCTAGACAGGACTCACATGAGGACATGTCTTATTTTATGCATGTGTCCTGCATCTGTATTGATGTAGTAACTTGGTTATAATAATAATAATTGTCATTTATAATACGGCCTTCATGGGTTTCTCAGCGCTTTGAAAAATTGAAAACTTGTGTAAGAAGTGCCTAAGTCCAATTTTGGAGTAATTCGTGATAATGGTTTTTAGATAGTTTATAGGGTAACAATCTTAATGAATAAATACAAAAAATCAATGCAAGTATTAATAGGCGCTTAACACAACGTCTCAAAGCGCTTTTACTTCTTCCTGTTAACTAGGATACTGTCCACATTTTCACATATTGAAAATTCGGCACCATGAAAACGGCGCACAGTATGACTACCCCTAACAGCTCCCCATACACCTGGGTAAAGTGAGACAAAAGAGATAAAGTGTCTGCTCAGGGACACACACACGTTGGCCACGGTGGGGCTTGAACTCACAGCGTATTATCATGAGTCTCGCTTTATCATCCACTGGACCACACGTGAAACTTGAGGTTTGCACGCATAATCAAGGATGTTCTGATTTTGCATTGCCTCTAATGTGAGCACAAAAATGCCGCTAAGTCCACCACCCCCGCCCCTTGTACTCAAAAAATCCATAACAGTGCCCTCAACAAGCATTTTTATTTTTACTCCCCCTGGCTTGAAAACAATGGGGGATTTTTGCAATAGCGCACATCGACTGTGGTGTGTGTTCCATGTTGGTTAGGTTTTGTTTTTCACACCTAATTCGAAAAGTTTAAGTCCGATTTAAACCAGATTTGGGGTTAAAGGTGCAATGAGAGATTTCACATAACAGGTGTTCCTAAAAATATGAAACATTTTCTAATTTCCGAAAGGAGCAAATTTGAAATTCAGCCATGTTTTACATTGAAATATAAGCATATAAAAAATCACCTTTTGTTTTCACTTTTAAGACATTCCTGTAGCCAAATAAAAGTAAGAAATTCTATTTTGTGCACAATATATATGAAACCACTACATATGGCAGAAAATATGGATACCTCAAAATCTCTCATTGCACCTTTAATGTCCAATAGGGGTTCATTCATATGTGGATGATGTCAAAGGTCATGCACCAAGGTCAAAGGTTATCTGAGGTCATGTTTTTTAATCATAATTAAATGATAGAGAATATTATTAAAGGTCCATGGCCCGATCGCTAATAGCCTCGTCCCCAGAAGCTCCAGATTTTACCGGAAGTGGTCAACATTTTGGTGTCAGAAGAAAGCTGCTATTTTTCTCATTTATCCTGTGAAATCTTAGAGCCAAAGGTTGTTTGGTTTGGAAGTTATGAGCGAAATTGTGTCCTATTTTGGTCAACCAATATTAATTCTACACAGTACTTACTCTATGGGGCTTAGAAAATCACGTTTTTAGCTCTCGTATCAAACCGGATTGAAATATCGGCGCAAAACTTTACAGGTGGGGTTTTGGAGTGAAGGCCAATCTATCAAGATGAAAACTTCATACCCTTAAATCAGGCCATCCCCCTTTAAGTAAATCTTCATGTAAATGGAATACTTTTATTGTGGTGCATTGAAATACAAATTGTGCACACTCTCTGTGGACCCAATGTGAGTGCAAGAAGTGCCTATGTTCACATATACAATACAAATCCTGCATGCAACAGCATACAACTACCTGTACTTTTCAGATTTTAATTTTGTTACCTATGTTTTTCTTTGAAGTTTCACTTACAGTAATCATTAAACATATTTTATTACAAATTCTTTTTTTTTGTTGCCAATTTTGCTGTAATTTAACAAAAAAACAAACCCCATACAAAGTCTGTGGCTACAATGCGTGTGAAAGAAATGCTCAAATCCGAAATCAATAAATTGATCAATCGATCAGTAAATCACCCTCTCTCCATTTTTTAATGTGAAATCAATTCTAAATATTTGGGTTATTTCCCTGACAAATTTAACAAAATGCTTGTATCTCAAAATGCTCAAAATGGACTTAAGCAATTCTTGGGCACACATCTTCCAATTATTACTGGTACCCTTTGGAGTATGTCAGCTGCCAAACATGCCCAAGGCATACTCATTCCTATTGACAGTGCTCAATAGACAATATTCCTGGCAGCTCCCTATTTTGCACTTGGGTAGCGAGAGGCAATCTAGATCAAATTTATTCTTCGGGGACACAACCCCGGACACAACACATTAGCGATAGCAGGATTCGAACCCATGGTTTGTGGATCTCTATCCATTGAACCACATATGCTCTCTTGTTAAAGTCTAGATGTAAGACACAATAGCTAAGACATGAATTGTGTGTGTGTGTGCACATGCATGATGTGTGTGTGTTGTGGGTGTGTATTTTCAATGGCAAATGTGGACACACACTTTGTACCGAAAAATTGTAGCTACACAAAAAAACAGAGATGTTCTCGTTGAAGAGTTGACACAACTGTTGAAACAAATGGGGGGTCCACAGATGGCAATGTAATGTCAGTGTCCACAGTACTGTCTAACCAATCACCCTAATATCTGTGATACCGATTACAGATTTTTTACAAATTTCAAAATCGGTTCATTCCGATCCGATTTTTTTCTGTGTCTTTTTTTTGGCATTATCATCGCCGGTTTTCGACAGAAGCAGCTTCCAGAAAGTAGCAGACGATTTGGTAAACCACTAAAACGGCGGAAATAGTAAGTTAGGAACAACATCACACTCTTGTGTAATAAAATAATAAAATGATTCTTTTCCGTTTTGATTATTTTCACCGTTTGGCCAGCAGTTTGGACCATTTAATTCAAGTCGGACTTCTTTAATATTAATTTAATCCGGTATAGAAAAATCGGTAAAAAACAGAATTTGACGATAGCCGATCAGATACCGATAGGTTCAATAATCGGCCCGAATTTTAAAATTACCGATACATATCGGTTATTCACTAGTCCAAAGTCCTCCGTTGAAAAATTGTCTGTACAGTTTTGTGGTGAACTTTCGGTATGTGTGTCCTTGGTTGTGCTGTGTAAAATTAGGTCCTTTTCGTACATATCCTCGGTCTTTGTAGAACCAGAAAGTGGGTAGGTGTTGTGGTGTGTGTATGTGTGTTGTACCACAGGTGTACATATGTGTGTGCATGTTGATTGCACGTGGGCAAGGAAAACCACAATGTCACTGTTTTGTGTGCAAATTTGGCAACTTTCTAAAGTGCACAAAAAAAAATAGAGTCATGTCATCCACTCCAATTCATTCCAGTGGAATTAAATATCATTTGCAAGTTTTTTAAAATTAATTACAAATATCAATAAGAACAAAAATTTTTTGTTGTTTTACTATCAAGAAAGGAAAGAATTCCAATGTTTGTCTAACTGTCCACACTTAATCAATGAAGTGACCGTTGATCGCCTCAAACAGAGCTGAGGCTCGTCAAAGTCCTTAAGTCCCACTGCTTTGCTTATCACCACTGACCCTGTATAGTTTGAGTACTGGCGGACACTTAGATCTTGTAGCACCTTCTTGTGACATTGACTTTCATGCGGATGAAAGTGCAGTTAGATATCCCCGAATGGCATTTGTCTCCACCCTTGGTACTCATCTGATGAGAGAATGACACTTGCGGCCTCCTTCAAGGAGGATTGACTACTCTTAACTCCACCATGCGCTTTGAGGCATCTCTTAGTGGTCATTCACAAAACAATGGTTAACGGGGGTAATGATGGCTTAAAGAGGCAATAGTATTAATGACCATTTTGGAGACTTGGAGTGGGAGGAAATGATGCCAGAGTGCAGTCGTGGATGTGAATGGCGTGATTTTTTTTTCTCACGCCCAGTGAGTTACTCTTGCTTTAGCAGATGTCTCACTTCTACATTTCTACCCCTAACGGTAAACAGTGTCAGAGCCACTTGTGTGCAAATTTTTTTACCTGTAATGAGACTATCAATGACACCTTCTCAAAGTTTTACTACAGTTCTCATTGTTCTTAACGCACATTTCAATTATATTAAGACCACCAATCAGGCACAGTGAACATGGTTACCAAGAATGAGATTGTGATCACAAAAATCTGTATGCATATGCAATCAGGTTTGCTGAGTTGATTGGTTCTTGCTGGTTGTCAGGGAAACGTGCTGTCCTTGCATACCAGAGCAATTAGTGGGCACTGCAGTGTTTATCTTCATGTTCAAAGTCCAGTGCTAACAAGGGTGGTGGTCTGTATAACACATTGCAGGCTTTGCATCTATATATTACAAAAAACGAGTACTCCGTGCAAATTGATCATATAGCCATATTTTTAGCACTTGCAAACAATTGGGCAAGTGGAAAGAAGATTTTAAAAAAAAAACAAGGACAAGATATTAGAATTCTTACTTGATGATTGGGCCCAGGGAAATGATATACTCATTATAAATGTCTTTGTGATGTTGGGGCTATTGATTTATGCGGATTAAATTAAGCTGTTATTCGACAATGCCTTTTCTCCCCAACAGTTTTCCTTGTGGAAATCTTGGAAACCAGACCGAAGACCAAAAAACAACCGGTTTGTTCTTATTTGTAAAACCCAGAGTAGTAGTTTCACTCTGACTCTGCTTTGGAGGGTCTGGTCAAATTAATGATACATGTGTGGAATAAAACCTGTTGTAATAAAACTGCTTGATATTATGCGATGAAGCTTTCTATTTCAATTTGACAGCTTGTTGGACTGTCAATGTGAGGAGAAACACGTTGCAAGGTAAATATGAATAGTTACTTGACCAATTCTAATGTGACATTGGTACATGGAGAATTTATTTTGTATGCTCATGACTATATGCCACTTTTGAATCCTACTATAAGTTAGTATTAACACAACTAAAATACAAAATACCGAAATAAGCATTTTACAAGAAGATTAATTGCTAGTAAAACTGATAGATCATCAGCCCAGAAGGTTTTGGTGATACGACCGAGATACTAATACGACTCACGGGAAACTCAGTAGAAAAAATAATAACTTTGCAAATATGAAGGTCTGCCGGAGACCCGTTGTCGCGTGTAGCCCCAGGAGAGGGGTAAGTTACTATTGGGGGTCAAAATGTTTGAACTGCCTCTAAATCTAATATCATATAGCTCAAATTATTCCTTAGGTAAGCAGAAGTAAAAATCCAATGGTCCACTCGTGGGTGGTGCTTCCTTTCCAAGATATTTGGGAAAAATAGGCTAAAGGTCATTTGTTTCTTCAAGAAAGGTCACCCGTTGCAATACCCAGATTGTTTTGTAGAAAGATATTTTTTAATATGTTAAGGTATACTGACTCCAAAAGAAACCTTTTGCCTTTCGGCATCCCTTGTGGTTATAAGGGAAGGGGTACCAGCATTCATGTAGGGACCTATGGAAGGACATTATACCCCTCCCTATGAAAGGGAACCAACCCTAATTCAAAATAAAAAAGCATATTTGAACAGTATCAGTGTAAATATGTTTTTTAAGTTTTTTCCAAATAAATCTGGTATTACAATGTTGCCTTTCTTGAATTAAACAAATGACCTTTAGCCTAGTATTCTCCCAATATCTGGCAAGGAAGCACCACACACAGGTGACCCAATTGACTTTTCGCTCCTGGTAACCTAAGAATATTTGAGTATATGTTACATTAGATTTAGGCAGTTCAAATATTGACCCTATAGAAAACGTTTACCCCTCGCCTGTGCGAACAGCACTTCAACGGTCTCCGCAGACTTTCATATTTTCAAACAGTTATGTTTTTCTCTTATTTTCCCGTTTCGGACTATTGGTATCTCGTTCGTCTAACCAAACCGTTCTGGGCTACGTCTATGATGCAAAGTTAACATGAAAAATGTTGTACTTGATAGTCATCCATAGATGGGAAACACTAAGCGATCAAAAGAAGTGATCCAAAGTAGTTTAAATTTCACAGACAATGACATAAAACCAACATGCACACAGGGACACATGCATACACATGCGATTTGTTGTCCTTACGAGATTAAAAATCGGGACCACTTTAAATTTATATACCATCTAGGGCTTTTGGAAGGACAAAAGCTGTGTTGTTCATTGGAAGTTGAAAATGTCAAGCAAGCAGGTTTTCCTAATAACAATAACAGGGATTTAAAACGTTAGTGCAATAAAGTGTACTTTAATTATTGTGATCTGTGGAAGTTAAAAAATTGCAATTCATATAAGGTTTTACATATGCCTATTCCCGACAGCCATTTTGTTATTGATAAGCTTACCTCACAATTGAATTCAGTAATTCTCATTTTTTTCAAAACCAAAAACAAAAAAAAACAAAAGTATTAAAGCGTGCTATTTTTGCAAAGTTTTACAATCAAAAATCCTTCAAGTTAGTTACCAATAAAGTATGACACTTGAAATAACAATTTATTATGCAATAAGTAAAAGTTTCATTATAGTTTTACCACATCCCTTCTTTATAGTTGGAGGGATTTTGCCTCAAAAAGTTAATGCCACTTCAGTTTATTGTAATGTATTACCAAAATGTTTGTATAGATTCTCCATCGGCATTTGTGTTGTAATTTCCTGTATGCTACTTAAAGTTATTTTAAATAACCCATCCCTCCACCTAAAAATAGATACACCCCATGATATTTTTTGTAGATTATGGCCCTGGTGTTTCAAACACACACTTCCTTAAATTAAAATTAATGAAAAGGACCAAAAAATATGTTAAATGCACTTGCACTTTGCCAAATCTACATTCCAAAAAATATTAAAAAATCTGATTTTTTGCATGTTATAGCTATCCTAACAATAACATACCCTGCAATTTATAAGGCTGCGAGCAACCTAATGACAACAAAATAAAGGATATTTTTGGCCTTGTGCCCGTACGAAACTTCTTATTACACGTAATTGAATGAGATTCAAATATAGACTTTATTCTTCACTTCTAATTTATTTCTATTTCCTGCAATTCTGAAGTGGCCTTTAAAAAGGTCAAGGTATCGTGACAATCAATAATGATGGGAATGAGTTCCGGTCAAAATGCGTGAATTGTCTTTTAAGACTATTCTTTTAGGTTTTATTTTTGTGTTTTATTTGCAATTTCAAACCGCAAATTTAAAAGACCATGGAAAATATTGAGCATAGGGTTTTAAATGTATAGGCTGTTTGCAGATGTGACCTGCAGTCATCTTTATTGACATATTTCCAAAAATATGTTTTTCACTTGCCTTTATCATCATGTCCATTACATAACGATGGCATATTTGCTATTCATCTTAGACACATCAGTGGATTGAAAATATTTAAATTTGCAGAATAGCTTCAAAGTGAAGGTAGTCTGTAGACATTCTCATAATTTCCTTTTCCATCTGTAGAATTGACAGAAAGGAAGGAAGCGGGGGTTGGCGAGTGTGCCAAGATACGATTCTCCCATCATTATGTGGTTGTATTAGTTGTCCGAACGGACAGTAATGCCTAAAATCCCGATTCTGTTCCTGTATTAGGTATGTTGCTTCTCTCTGCTTCTGGTCTTATTTTTGCTGGGTATGTTAGGTACCTGTACTTTATACATACATCAAAACCTGCTTTTTGATGATTTTTTCAATTTGCTGATTAGCAAATCACTGATAAGTGTCTTTAAGGCATGACTATAATATGCTAAAACAAACAAATAAAAATTGGGTTCGAAAAAAATTTGGGGTGTTTTCTTTCTGGAAATTCTTAGTCTCTAAGGTGTGTCTTTGGGGACCCCCCTGATTTACCCGGAAGTAGTTATCGATTTTTGATATCAGGTGAAAGGGCCGACTTTCTCATTGTTGTCCTGCATTTAGACCCCTCAAATTCATTTAATTCCCAAGATATAAACAAAAAAACTGACGAATTAATGGTTAACGCATCAATATTAGCACAGTATTAATAGGGCTTTGTCAATGTGCATTATGTCGCTTCTACCACAAAACTGCAAGTTTTGTTTCCTATGGTACTTGATGGTGCTTAAGTGCAAGTGCTAGGCTCTCATATCAGTAGACCACTAGATATAAAGCGGAACAAGAAACCTTCATTTGAAGTTGGGCACACAATTTGGGAATATCTTGGTGAAAAAATGATTTTATATGCCCAAATGTACATAAAGAGGGACCATCTATAACCAACCATGACACCAGATGGCCAAAGTGACTCTGTATTGGCATATATCCCCCGTCAACCATTCAGCTAAGCAGGCCCCCTAACTTGCCATGGGCATCTCACAACACAAATAATATACTGAACTTGTGTATGGTAACCTCCTGAAAGATCACAACATACTTTGATGGTGCTATGGGTGACTTAGCTATTGCTATGGGTGAGAGACTCCTAATTGTCAATTGGCGGAAATTGTTCCAAAACAAAAAAAAAAAGAATGGAAAGAAAGATATCAGGAGTGTGGGCTTCGCTGAGCGCTCAACAAGGTCGCGGTAACTAGGTGGCCGAGGTGCCAGAGTCAGCGGGTGGCTGCGCCTAAACCGCGTCGGTCCGTCTTGTAATTGCCCTATCACTGCTAGTGTTAATCAAACACGACGCACAAAGACAAGACACTCATCCCCGATGAGCTCCGCAACACATGCAAAACCTGTGTGTTTTCGGCGAGCCTGTTGTAAAGTTCTGCTGTCGTCTTTTAGCGGCAAAACACACACACCCACAAAAGACGGCCCATAGATGATGAAAGCAAAAGTATGTTGAGCGTTGTGTAGCAATAATGGAGAGTGCTAATGCGAGTTATTAGCATACAATTTTGATTTTCCCTCATTGTACATATCATTGTTTGTTTTCTCCAAAATTGGGTGTTACATGAACAACATGAGAGATCAAAGAAAACTATATCGTAAACAATGTTTGTACTAAAACTGTAGTTAATGTTGACTGAATGGAGTTCTGTAACTTTTGTGCATGTGAGGGTGTGAGAAATTGCTATTTAAGGTTGTGAGAGTTATTGTTGGAAAAGTTGTAATATATATGGTGTTATGGTTTGTATTATTTACCTTGTTTCCCATGACCTGAGGGATCACGCAGAAACCACTAGACCAAAGTAATTTCTTGTCCTGGGGTTCTCAAGTTTGGTTAGAGTAGGGACGTATATCCAAGAGTCTTGCATTAAGAACCTTGTTTATACCATTTTTTACCAAAAAGGGACCCAATGATACACCTGTGCAGAGTTTGGGTCAAATTTAACACAAATTTGATGTGTTTTTTTCTCTCCAAAATTTTTCTGACATTTGAAGAAACTTGGGAAATTTCCTTAATTTTCTGATGAACTTCTCCCTGTTTTTTTCCTCATATTTATGTTACTATTAAAAATATATTCAATTTTAAAGATCGGGAGTAATGTTGAAGAAAAACGTTTTCCATGCTTATGGAATTTTTTGCATCACAAATGTTTATCGGTCAGGTCAGGTTTCCTTTGAGGGCCTGCTACTTGTATCCTGGTAACCAGTACTACCTGTCCCAGGGCTAAGTTGTTGGTGCTAAACCGTCACCCTCATCGGATTCCTAAGGAAATCTGATAAGGAGGGTAGCTGGTTACCCTGGTACAGGGCCGTCCCCAGAAGGGGGATGTGGGTGGTGTGACACACCCCTCATTACAAATTTGCTGTCGGCAAAATGTCCACTTGTCGGCATTAATGTTGGCAAATGGACACCCTGGTTTTGTCGGCAACAGACTCAACACCCCCCATTAAAAATGGTCTGGGGCATCCAGTCAATTATCTTTTGCTCCAATAAATCCTCACACAGCAGTATTACTGAGTGTGAGGTGTATCCGGCCACCCTCATTGGCGGGGACAAAACCGGATTTAAAACTTTGGTTTAACTAAACTAACTTTACAGCACTAAAAATAATTTGAATTTGTGACTTCAGAATGTGCTCACCTATGGGTCAAAACAAATTTGAGGGCGTTTATAAATTTGTGCTAGCGGACAGAAGGCTCAATACAGGACAAAAGGCTCAATACACGTTCACAGTGTTGCACATATCAATAGCAATATATCATTCTTTTTGAGTAAACTGCAATATTCCATTCTGCTCCTGCATAAGGTTTTTGATTCTAGTTGACAACTTGATACTCTTATTTTTAGAGGCTGCCATTATTTTCCTTAAATGACAGTTCATGCCTCTTATCCAGTTCTTTAGATCTACAGTCTAATATGCTCCAGTTTTTAAGACCCCCCAAATTTACCAACTAACTAACTAGGTCTGAAATGAACTTTCCAAGACCATAAAATTTGTTCAAATTTCAGTGCTGAAGACCTAACTTATGCACAAGTTTCAGTTCTCAAGCCCCTGAGTTTGGTCCCCCCCCCCCAGGAGTTAGAGTAAAAACTCTGGGAATAGTTTATGTTTACCAACCGGAACATTATTTTTTTGTGTGCACACTGTACAAGTAGGGTGATGATTTGTGTAATCCTTCACAACTTGAGTTAATAAACCCTTTGTTAAAATTAACTGCAGTCATGTGTATCAAGTACTAATATATCAACACTCTTATTTTGTTGTGATATTCCATGTAATGCTGCTTTGTATGTTTGTAACAAATTGTTTGTCCTTTTGTTTTCTTTCTTCCAACACCTTTGGGAAAACTTGACCTGGCTTTTCCCATGATGACGACTGAATTCATGATATGGTTTCTTCGTCCATCTGTATGATGTTCCCATGCTGATCTAGGGGGTGAGTATAAATAATGTATTAGATTTAAAATGAGTAAAAAAAGAAAGGGAAAACACATGCTGGACTATTCCCACAGATATCATTCGGGATTATCACCCCATAATTTCATAATACATAAAACCAAAATTGCATGTTATTTTGTTGTTAATTTCAATTATTTTGACCTTGCTATTTTTGTTTTAAAAAAAATGCTTTGGGAATATTCTTTGGCAGTTTTCTCTTTAATTTTTTTTTGTAAACAATGAATCATTGCTTTTCAAGGAAGTTAAGTATCACTACCAAAACTCACTAGCACTCAATGAGCTGAGGCTAGAAAATGCACTAAGTCCAAAAATATGCGATGACGTCATTGTACCAACACTCACATGGGCACGAAATCGCTGGCCGACTCCCTCGTGGTTTGCCATCCCTGCTCATGGGAATGGTGCCCCAGAGGCCCCGGGTTCGAATCCCGCCACGGATGTCCAATCTTCTTTAGCTTCTATCCCTTTACCCCTTCCCTTCCTCTCTGGAGATAGGCTAGAAACCAAAAGACTGTTAGGTTAGACATGTATTTTGTGATTTTTTTGCAATCGTTTGCTTGTAGATGAATGTGTAGATCGTTGTATAAGTGCAAGAAGGTCGTAAGTGCAATAGCTGCCATGTGATACATCTATGTAGCGCCTTGAGTCAGTGGCTCTAGTAACGGCTCTTCAAGTGACAGTCACTTGAAGAACCATTTCAAGAGCTACTGACCAAAGACTTGGCATATTATTATGTTTGATGTGAATAATTTCTGGCAAATGGCAGCTAATGCCCTTACGACCTTCTTGCATTCACAGAAAGATATATCCTCAAAATGAGCTTAACCCCATAAATAGTACCTTCCGATTGGTCACAATGGCACTCATGCAATTGGCTCATAATCACTTAAAGAGGCAGTACCTGATCCTCAGCCTCAACCCCTCCACTCACTCCATCGATCATTTTATGTTACCTGCTTTAGCAGAAGACTCATAGGGATAGCTTTTTCTGCTGTGGACTGTGAGCCAAGGCCATAAACAAAGGTTAACAATGCTCATTTCTCACATGCGCATTTCTCACATACGCAATGACTGATTAACTTCATACTTGGTCAGAAGAACCCCCTGGCCCAAGGCTCTTATGTGGTGTAAACAAAGTGACCTTTGGTGACCCCCTATGTGAACTTTGACCCCATTTTGTGAAATCTTTAAAACTACATTTCTGTGGCACATAAGATGCTATGGCTTTACTCAAAAGAACCACGGGCAAGAAGTAATGTGGGAGGTACTAAGATCAGTGGCATAACAGCGTCCGGTAGGGGGGGGGGAGGCACAAAGTTCAGAAAGCGATCCCCCCCCCCACCCCCCCCCCCCCAAATATCCACCCCCCCCCCCACCCCCCCCCCACCCCCCCGGCAACACATGCATTCCGGGAACAATGTATTTTTTTGGATCATTTGAAAAGCTTGTATTTATCTCATCTTCAAAATATTTTGACTGACTTCTTTTCCATTTTGAAGCTACAAGCTAACACAAGGGTTGTTTGGGTTACCATTAATTGTTTGTAGAGTTATCTATGGGCTTTATGTGCTATTGAAATACATTCAATTACTACTTGCATTGTAATCATATGTTGGATTCATATGAAACTAGAATTTCGCAATTCTCTTCTTCTGTGCTTGCTATATTCAAAGAATTTAAGCTGTGGGCTGCCCAGCCTATCTTACATCTTGACCTCACATGACCTTTGACCTTGACACCTGACCTTTGACCTTGACACCTGACCTTTGACCTCATCAACAAATGAGGGAGCCCATGTTGCACCTATGACTCCAAATGAACTCAACTTTTCAATTGAGGTCAATTTTTAAAAAAAGCTGAACAATTAGTGACACACACACATCCACACACACACATACACACACATACACACACACATACAACAGATTGCTAAGTGGTCCTGTTAGCTGTAGCTGCCTGCCCTACAATTATGGAATTAAGATGTGTTAGTGACATTTTTTTCCTACAAAATAGAGAAGGTTGTGTGTTGGAATCAGGTGAAGCACCTTTAAAATCAATTAACAGATAGTATTTATTCCATTAGGGGGTTGTAGTAGAAAAAAAGCTTGAAGCAGACACAACTATTGCAGTCATTAAAATAATGTCCCCAAAAAAAAAAGTTTGACTTCTGGCCTGAAACAATTTGACGAAGTGGAGGAAAATCTCATGAAAGTGTGCTTGCGATACATAAGACAAATAAAGAATCCTTGTTGTATTTGCAATGGAAAATCTGTATGCTAAGGCTATTTTTCTATGTTTTGTTCTGGTATAAATCTTTCATGAAAAACATATTTTTATAGTGAAATAGAAATATAAAAGGTTGCCCATAAACTGGCCTCCCAGATTATTCCTCTCTCAGCTCTCCCCTCTCCAACTCTCTCCCTCCCCATCGTGGTGGACACCAAGGTCATGTAAGTAAAAACAAAAGGGGGTGAAAAGACAAATCGGGCACGTCTTATCATCTTTGTGGAGGATAAAGCGCTTGTAGGGGATAGGCCAAGAATGGATTACAGCGCAATTGCTTGTACCGTAAAGGTCACATTAAAACAAAAAAAAAGAGATAAGACTGGGACAAAAAAATCCAATATGAAATCAAGAATTCACCAAGGGCTTATTGTGCATGAATTGAATAAAAGCGTTCTTATTAAAATTTGTGTCAAATGATTCATCTGATATTATCACAATAAGCAGAAAAGTTTTGGGTCGGGAGGTCAATCTAAATCTCTCCAAGTCCCGCAGCATTGCCGTGACAAGTAAAGCTAGGCATAGCGCAGCCCCACGTGTTTAAAAAAAGACTAGTAAATTTTTCCATTGCGCAGTTTGAAATGAACGGACTTGCAAGCCAGATAGGGGTGAAAGGTACTTTGGGGGGAACAAAGCATGGTAAAGCGTAAAATCACCCAAAAAGAGAGGAAAAAAGTAGCATATTTCTCATGTGAACTTAATTGGAAATTGAGGTGTTAGAATCGAGGGTGTTTGTGAACAGGGTTCAGATTTTTGTTTAATTTCTAGGATGGAAAAACCGGAGGCACATTTTTAAGATCTGCGATTTGTGTGTCGTGGGAAGCGTTGTGGTCGTCTGTAATGTTGGTGCGAGCGTTGTAACGAATGCATTATTGTGGGGCTTGAGATTCTCTGGGTAAAAGAGCAGGTCACTCTGTGTTAAAGTTTAGCCATGATAAATGCTAATGGATGGAACTGGGTTTTAGCAAATGGGTAGAGGCTGGAATCTATTGCATTCACCATGGCAACTATACATGTTGCAGAATTTACCAAAACTTTTCTTGGTTTTTAACTTAAAAAATTTGTTAGAAAATTAATTTTATAAATGGCTAGGGATGTTGTTTTGCATAGAAAGTAACTGGTTTGCATAGTAATTCAAGCTTTGGGGCAACAATAGCATGAATAGCACTTGGACTGTTTCATTCTGAAGCGAGAAGGTAAAAAACAAGATAGAGTAACTGAGGGTGGCTGTGACACGGTGCCAGTTTTGACACTGTGGCGGCCCTGTTGCGTTTGTTCTTTTACCCACCAATTGCCTGGAAAGAAAATTATACGACAAGTTTGCGCCGTAGCCAACGCAAATCATGGTCCCATCTGTATAAATTCACCTCGGGTTCTAGTTATAGAGGTTATGTGTACGCTGTAGACAATAACGACTATACTTCGTATTGAAATCTACTATAACTAGACCTCAGATACCATTAGGCCGTACCTATTTTAGGGGTTGTGTGTACACGGAAGATTTTTTCTTATTTTGTTTTTCAAACGTAGCCTATTTCTTCAGTTATGTTTTTTTTTTTGCTGGTCAAATTTGTATATTAGTTATCAAAAGGTAGCTCTTTTAATGTTCTTCGATTTTATTTAATCTATTTCTGAAATTCAAAATGTTATGATATTGCTACAGCCCTTGCAGTCTCTCTACATTTTGTAGTGTCAATTGAAGTCCCGTTGAAATATGGTTGCAGTTTCTAACATTTGTTTTGTGTAAAACAATAACTTCATTCAGCAAATATTAATCTATGATTATAGCAAGCTAGAAAGTGTCACAGCTTTTAGTATTAACACTCATGTTTTTACGTTTTGAGTCCAAATAGGTTACAATATTGTCGCTAAGTATTGTTATTACAGGTTTTAAAACTGGAGACCCTTTTTTGTGACGTGTTCACACCCTTTAGTGCGGGGTCCACCCCTTATTAAAATCTAAACCGAGTTGTTATAGCACGTCCCGGATAAAAGCAAGGCCCAGGGACAACCGATTCGTCCCACGATTCATCTCCTCCAACTTTCATCCTCCTTGGTTTTGTAAGCCGTTAAAGCATGATATTAGTTTGAAAGTGTCATCCCGTTATCATATTGTGGGATTGTCCACAGAGTGTAAGACAATAGGTATTCTTAACACCCAGGATGCAAATGAGCCATCTGTCAATTGCAGGACCACAAAAGGTCAATTGATTTGCTCTCAAGAAACAAATATTTGCATACATTGCAGAGAGAAATGAACCTGCATTGATAAATATTTAAGACTGGTCTGACAAATATGTAGGGCACGTATAGCTTTTAAGGTTTACAATACATATCTGTATCCAGGACTCATTGTAGATAGGTAATGAATTTCCTGGAAGAGCACTAAACGCAGGTATCTCGCCATTGCCATCGACGTACAATTGCAGGCCCAGTTCTTCCATAACCTCCACCACTCGTGTCCTCAATTCCTAATGGTTGAAATATAAAATATAAACATCAGAATATTGTACAAGATTTCAAGGGGCATTGATTCCGCCTTTCACCATCAACTACGAAGAGAATATACCTATTCATGAATGGTACCCATGAATAATAAATCTAGCGCCCTAAAACAGACGTCCGGCAAAAGGACTTATACCATCGGCGATAAATTTAAAAGGTACAATACAATATCCACACACTTTTACAAGTCAAATCGAGACCCAAGCGGATTTATCCCAATCTGCTGACACTCACCTTGAACCTAAAAGTCCTACAAATAACATTAACGAATTATCGCCAAAGAAGACCCACGATATTATTAAAAGATTGCGTTGAAAAATAACACATACAATTACAATTTTAAGCCGTCAAGGTATCGGAGACCCGAACGCGCGATCTTATTATGATCGTGGGGTGCACTACACACCCTAAAATACACAACAATCTCTTCAACCAGCCAACAATCGAGAATCCGAACGGGACCTTGACGATCTGCCGACAATCTGATACCATATATAAACTCACATTTACGGAGCACATAATCGAGGACCCAAAGCGGATATTATATCCGCTGCATTAGTACGCTGACGAGTACCCAATTGATTTACCAAGATGAACATAAAGACTACAGACCTTTACCGAGCCAATATCGAAGTCCGAGCGGCCGTATATACCGATCTTGCCGACATCTTTACCAATATATAATAGCTTCAAATTTATCAGCCAAATCGAGACCCATAGCGGATCTTATACCGATCTGCTAGTATTACGCTGAAGTACCCGATTGATTGCCAATTGGATCACTGCCAAACGAGACAGTGGCGTTACCGCCAGAGGGGGGCAGGGGGTGGAAGCTGCCCCTGTGGGGGAATCGACCCCCTCCTGCGTCCGCACCTGCATGGTGAAAAATTAGTGATTAGTAGGCCATATACTAGTACTAACAAATTTAATTATATGCTTGCCCCCACCCCTGACACAATACATGGCCCCCCTTGCCCCCGGAAAAATAAGATGGCTACGCCACTGATCGAGACCAAAGCGAGTCTTGTACCGATCTGCAAATAGACTATGTTTTCAATTTATCCTGCAAAATCGAAAGCCCAAAGTGGATCTAGTACCGATCGCAAATACTTATAACGACCATATAATGTAGACCATCTTAACCTGCCGTATCGAGTACGAAAACGCAGAAGACTTGAACCAAAACAGGTCAGATTCCATATATTTGCATACTGTACATGCACACTATTTATTTCCAAATTTAATGTTGCCAAATCGGGACCCAGAAGCGGATATTCATACCAGACTGACAAATACATATAATATTCATAGTTTGTATCGCGATTTTACAATATTTGGGCCGTTTAAGTTCACAAATGTAAATAGGTAACCAGGAAGGCAAGCCCCCATAAGGTATGATGCACAAAAAAAGGGGATTTTCCACATGGGATGGGAAGGGCAGTGGGAGATTTCGGAAAAGAAAAACGGGACAACACCGTCTCGCATGTGATGATAACAGATGCAATGTGAAAAAAACAGTCCAAGCCACTGAGCCAAGAATGCTGCCAAGGGTAATTCAATGCAAATCACATTTTAGCAACGCCTAGATACAATAACCTGAAGCGAAATCCCTGTGTTATTGGCGCGTTTGATATGTGCACCTATTGCATAACGACAAATATCGAACGGCAAAAATAAATTACTGCCCTTGCATCAGACGACTGGGCGACAAAGCAATTTCTTGAGCTGTTGACAAACCCGGATTTTCTTACGCTGCTCTACCATAATATACGTTATTGTCCACAGAGCTAAGAAATAGGCAGTTTCACACCCGGATTGCAAATCCTGTAGTCTGTCACATGCAAGGACCACAGTGTCAATTTATTTCCCTACAAAAATACACAATTCATTTGCTACATGCAGAAATGATACCGTTGAAATTGATTAAAATATTTATCGGTCTGACAAATATGTAGCCTATAGCCTCTTCTTAGTTTAATTTAAATTTTTTTATTGTAAACTGTCTGTTAGGCAGGGTAAGCCCCTTCAGGGGGACAAATGAGAAGGACCGGGACAAAAGGAGAGAAAGCCCAATCGAAAATCAGAACAACTAGCACGCGCAACCGGGAACTTCACCATAAAAGCCCCTCCACCCCCACTTCCACAATGTACAAGCCACTATTTCTTAACCACCCAATAACGCCCACCCACCCCCCGCTGTGCAATGGGCCCGCCAATCCCACCCCCCACCCCCCACCAATCCGATACTAAATGGCCCACACCCTCGACTCCCACCACCCCACCTCCCAATCCTACACCCCGTAGACAGTCTGAGATTAATGCCCCTGGATCGGGGCCCCCTCTACTCCCTCCCCCCCACCAAACCACCACATATAGTCTCTCCTCACCTCGCGAGCTGCCACCCCTCTGTCCGATCTTCGTCAACAACCAACACCTGCATGGAGGAAACGGATCAAACCCTACTCCACCAGGACCGCCTCACCCACTATTGAGCCCGCCATCCCAACCGGCCATCAACTCACAAACAATAACCGCGCATCACGAGCCATACTATTCCTCGCACAATCAGCGCCCGACTCCATATTACTAAGACATACGCCTCCCGGCTACATCCTCACACAAGCACTAACAACCACCCCCCCACCACAGGCCATGATACCCCACACCGGCCCCACTACTCTCTCGTTGCAAAGTAAATTCATACCCTTACATATTACCAACCTACCCGAGATTGCCAATATCACCCATCCTCCACGCGGAACGCAATACCCAGCGAAGGAGTGCGTCTCCACACCAGAATCGCGCACTACCCCCCACTGAAGCTCCAATTAAACTCACACCTAACTCTCGCACAAGCCCCCACCAAGAACTACTATCTCCACTACTCGAAATAATCCCATCACTCCTCTCTGGAGGCCACTGCGTCTCACCTACCCCTCACAAGCCCTATCTACCCACTCCCCCATTCGTCCTCTCACCCCCCCCTTCTTCCTCTCCAAAGCTTCTCTTCAAATCACAACTCTTTCTCTATCTCCCCCCCCCAACTCTTTTCCCCCCCCACCCCATCACCATTTACAATGAGACGCCCCCTTCTTCGCTTCCTAGTTAAACCTAACACACAGAGACCCTCCCCCACTAGATAGCCAATCTCTTACCGACACCGAACATATAACTCCAGCTCTCTCTCCTCAACATCCCAACATTAGTTAGAAACACCCCCCCCCGTCTTCCCCCAACAATGAGTTGATTACAATTATACAATCACACACAAACATTTCATACACACCCACCGGTGCTCCGAAACACGACAAAATCCACCCAGGTCCATCGCCCCTAATATCCTCCACCACAGACGTGGACCCCCCTCCCACGAACCCACTTAGCTTGGAGCAACAGAACTCAGGCAACGGACCTCTAGAACCTCAACAGCCACCCGTCTCCACTACACTCGCCCCTCCCCTTCCGCCATGACAATTACACACTAAATTTCTCTCGCCCATTATTATCACAGGGCAGAATGAACTTATATAGACATTAACATAAGATAAATAATACTAAACACGGAGAAACAAACATCAAATAAGAATGGAGGTATAAATATGAAATATAGACTACTACAGTAGTACCACAATATGCTTATGTGGGATTGTGCAACATGTAGAGCTTACGCTGAGATAATCTTTGTATTATAGTTACAGTGGATATCAGAAGGAAGACTGTTCCATGTTGTGCTCTTCATATTGGAACGTACGTTTTCCATGCATTTAGGGTGCCAGGGTTCATACAAAGAGTTTGTGGTTTATGATTTGGTACCCTTAAATGAAACTGAGTGCATTAAAAGTGAATCTGAAGATGAAAGGTAACCTGGGGCAAAACCTTAAAGCATTTAAAAACATTAAGCATTAGGCATAGGGTTATACAACCGATCATTACAGATTTGGTCACTGCCGTCTAGGTACAGCATCAACGTCTTTAACAGGAGTTTCTAAGGTCAGCTGTTACCTTAAAAGTATGCGGCTAATTCTTTTGAAGAACTAGAGGGTGGTCAGATAGATCGTTTAGTACCAGTTAGACCAAGACAGGGAGCAATAGCAAAATTTTGTGTTGGATGACAATTGATATTTGCAAGATAATAACGTTATACTTGTGGAATATAATATTGAAGTTCGTCTTTATAACACACAAGTTTAGGCAAGACATGCAGCATTGTGATTGATATGATCACACCTCAAGGACGTCAGAGGATCAAAACATCTACACGCCAAGAGATTTAAAACTGGTCGCAAACCCTTTCTAATACGTATCAATAGCAGTGCAGAAAGGAACTTTTGAAACATTATTTGAGGCAATGACATGTACCAATATACCATGAAGAGCTTGGTTTCTTGGCATTCACAAGTGAGTTCTTTGTTCACTCATCGTAAACCATTTGAAATTTTGTTTTGCATTAGTTTGATTGAAGTTCAGAATTCAGAGTGTGGAATTGTCTGAAGTACAGAACGTTGGTGTACAATTTCAATCAGCATACATAGTCCATTTACCGTTAACAACTATTTGTGATAGATTATTGACAAACCAATGATAAAAAGAAGATGAGGGGCCAAGTATAGGAGAGCCTATGGGGGATTCCCAATGTTGAGAATGTTTGAAAGTCAGAAAGCGAGTAGAAGCATTATATTGTGGGGATGCTGGTTTCTGTCACTGAGATAGAGATGAAACCATGTAATGTGCTAGGCCGTATACCATTTGTGAAAGTTATCAATGAGAATAGAGAATGGTTAAGCGGCAGTCAAAAGCCTTTCTGAGGTCAAGAAAAAAAATTGCAGCCTGTTGCACGCGACCTCATACATATTTTTTCACAATAAAATCTGAACATTCAAGCAAAGTGTGTAGCGGTGGAATGATTGAGCAGCTGAAAGAAAACCTGATGGGTTATCAGAGCATTGGAAAGGCCGTTGTCAACAAGTGCAGACGAATAAAATTGATTGAGAACAGCTCTTTCCATGATTTAGAAATTAAGTGGCCAAGGGAACGGAAATAGGTGCGATAGTTCACACTGTTCGACTTGACAAATATCAACGGTGCATATCCAAAACCACAAATATAGGTATAGAAAACTGAGATATAACAGTGTATTTAGTAATTTGTGTTCATCCGAATGTGGACTAATAATTTCAAAGAATAACAGCTTTGTTGTTTTTGATTTTTTTTGTCACATATCTAAGTTCGGCTATTCTACTGTATAGCCCTAAGAATACGTTACAATATTAAGATGTACCTTAAAAATCATAACTGAAAAGTAATTTAGCTGTTTATAAATGTCAGGTAATTTGCCCATTTAAATTAAAATGGCAGACTAGAAAACATCAAAACTGGCGCCTAAAAATAGGTTAATAGTCAATATAAAATTTTATATGAACATTTTCACCGCGTAATAATGTACAAATATGGACAAAAGCACATGTTTTAATCAATTGCGTTCCCTTTTAGTAACCTATATTGTGCCCATTTCGACTTGAAATCTTATGACTGGTTAGCAGTCTATTTACCAGTTTAATTACCAAATAAAACCAAAAGGCCGACTCAGCGATTTCATGAGGAGGGCGCCCTCAATTTCCCCAAAAAAAAATGTATGTTTTGATCAATTACAACATCTTTCTATACATTGTACTAATCACTGTGTGACATTGCTAAGCTCATAAATCGATGGATTCCTCATATAGAAAAAGTTAGAAAATCAAAACGAGTTTGTTATAATGAACATTCCGGATCCGGAATTTTTGTTATACACATACCTATGGCACTGTTATAATACACATAATACACATACATGCTTTACTGCATTCATTTATAATGTCGAAAACAAATCCGATTCATCTACAAATTTGCGGGAAGAATTGTGGCATTTTAGGGTTAATACCTTTGTTTAGTTGACCTATTTGTTCATTATTACACTATAAACATAATCTGTTCGCAATCTCTGAGTCAGACTTAATATATCCCGTGCTGATGTAATGCATATATCTATTTGACCTACATAATGTATCAGTAGGACAAATAAAGTCATGACGTTGTTATTTCACCCTCATTTTACAGGATTTGGTCTCTAGCAGGTTTGGAGTTGAATATGTCTTTGTCCCATTAGAGTCCCCTTACACTTGACCATTTTGGTGTGATGATTTGTGTGACTGATGATGCTGTGTTGATTGAGATGACTTGAAAACGACAGGTATTGGGAATGAGGTGATCCCATTTTTGGGCCCAATTGGGTCTTTTTTGGCCAATTACCCCCACAATCTTAAATCGGACTGGCTTCCATTTTATCCACTTAATATGACTCCTTTGAAGGTGTGTAACATGGACAGTTCTAATCGAATTATTTTACAGACACATGAATGCTATCGCGACTGACTGATTGTACCTATTTTTGGACCAATTTTGCCGTTTTTTGACCCGAGTTTTGGCCCCATCCCAGAAAACATTTAAAATTGAAATGGCTTCCATTTTTATCCACTTAAAAATGCTTTACCTTTGGAGGGGGTAAATTTTGAACATGTCTGATCGGTATTTTTAAGGAAAGGCGAATGCAGTTCGACTGATTTAACCATACTTTTTGGGACAAATGTTGATCTTTTTTGGCGTTTTTATCCTAAAATAAAAAAGTAGAAAGGCCACCACCCCATACTTGAGATACGGTCCCATGGTGTATCAATCTAGCTAGGTGGACCTTTGTGATTTACTACACAACGCTGTCAAACAAGTCATTTCTTTGGGTACATTTGGTCGAGCTACCGTCTATAAGACACAAAAAGCAAGCTCCTGTCAGGTATTATTAACCAAGTAGGTGTATGATGTTGAACTGTTTGCAGTATAGGAATTTGCACATTGTGTAAGGAGTTTTGAGCATTATTCTTTTAAACCCCCAATGGACATAATGTAAAACATTTGCGGGGGGGTTAAATTACATTTGCCCAGTGTTTACATCCACTCTACAACAATGTTAATAGAAATTTTGCAAAATGAAGACGGTGGCCGATTTGATGGGCCGCCAACTGGATTTGGCAGTTACCGACCTGCAAAACAAAATGTACTTAGTAGCACTTCTGAATCATTGTGTATTATCATCAAAACTACGGTTACCCATACACACATCTTACCAAAAGAAAATCAAGTAGTGCTTAGTTTGTAGGCTGATCAACAAATAACTTGAATTTTTTGACTTGCCACGGTCCTCCCATCATCTAATCAATCAGCAATGGTGTCAATTTGCCTATAGACAATGCAATCATAGTGAAAGAGATTAGCAGCGATGTGCTAATCCGGAAATCGAACAAAATCATCAAGATTCATATTTTTATATTGTTGTTACTGGCCTGGATATACGAACATAACCTGCATATGGTTGGCTTGAAGACCCGGTATATCGAACGATCAAGGCAGTACTTTAGTTATCTGATATCTGTTCATTCTTCGTATCAAAATTCGTGCCTTCTAGCGAAAACGCCTATTACGGCTCGGTGAATATCTACATGACTCTTTCAGCGGCATATTGTGACCGTGATCAAAATACAGGGCTTCTATGGAACCCCTAAACGTTTGGGTTGGACCTCAAACACAAAGAGTATTGATCTTTGTTTATTTTGTACGGTGTTTATGTAAACCCAATCAGATGTTAGTGCAGATTAGATTTTGGGACGCCGTCGCTGTATGTCATTTGCGGGAGCCGGTTTTTTTATGACAAATTTCCTCAAATAACTTCAGTTTTTTCAGCCTATGGCGGCGTTTGAATATTCACATTAAACAGTTAGTATGGGAATTGTACCCATTATTATTACGATTCTAAGGTTAAAAAATATGAATGCTTTCAACGATTTTTTCATTCTCTTGCATTATCTGTCGCTGCTAATCCTCAGAAGAGCCAAGAAAAAGAAAACCACCGAAAAGTTATCCATTGTATCATGAAGATGTTAGATTATAATTTGAGAGAAAAGGTCTGCGAAGACTACGACAAACAGTTAGTGTTAGTTCGCACTTTGAGCATCAGGATCAGGAAAATTACGTTGTATGATATGATTGTGCCTTATCTTTCACATGGGAGCTCAGTCTGACTGGCGATTAGCAGCGATTATGCGAGATAGAGAAAAAATTGATTATTATGCATTTGGTTAGTTTATAAATCATAGAAACTATATAATTACACATTTTTTTTGTGCTATAGAGAACATAAAAGAAACCAAAATAGTAAAAAACATGATGTATTTGAGGAGGCATTGGTCATACGTTCTCTCGCAAGATAAATAGGAAGTACGCAATGACGAATCCAACTCTACATAAACAGTGCTTTTGTTCACAGCCAGTTACAGAATAAAAACAAAAGATCATATAACATGGTTTGCTGTGGTTTTAAACGTACAGGTCATGGTAGCACACTATTTGCTTATAAATTCGGGATTTCACCGGGAACAGGACTTTTATGATCTTCCACCGTCGTGACAATTTTGATACGCACGTATAGAAATTACAGAATCAGTATAAAAAGTACTGCCTTGTCGATTAATGCACGGTTTCAAGCGAAACCAGCTCGCCAAGGTATGTTATGACATTCTATTGTTCAGTATACACTACCAAAATACGAGTTTTGATATTTTTTCGTTGTTTTGGATCAGCAATCGCTGCTTATCCGTTTTAAACAGAGGGTGCTTTGATGGTTCGTCCATGTGGTATAGGGACATTACGTTGTGCGCAATAATGCCCACGGTTCGAATCCTGTGTACGGCAAGGTCATCCGTACTCTGCGTACGAACTAGAGGCATTATTCTTTTTTTCACGTTATCTTAAAATATAACAGAGTTATTCCAATTTATTTTTCATGTTAATAGAGGTGTTCTATATATTTTTTCTCTCCATAAAAGGATCATAGTATCATGCATGCATGGGCGCACATTTTCTACTTTTCTATATCTTTTCCTTTTTAAGGCCGAATAAATGGAAACATGTCTATAACGTCCGTTTTTTAGGGAGCAGCTTTTTATTTTTAATTTATACTTAGCATACATTGCGATAGCTGCACTGGCTGAAAAATTTGGGTTTTTTTCTTTGTTTGCTTTCTACTTCAGTCAGGTAGACTGATCACAAACTCTGTTTTTGAAAAGTGTTCCTTATACAATAGCAAACCTATAGAAAGCATCAATAACTTTTGAAGCATACTTTTATATACTAAAGTTATGACTGATATGATGAAACATGAAAGTTAAAATACAAATTTGAAGCAACCTAAAAGAAACGAGCGGTGGGGATGGGTGGGCGCACGCATCCCCAGCTGCCGCACACATGTACAGATACTCAGTGCGGGAGAGTCGTCACTGGTGCAGAATAATCATTCTGGTATAATAATGTTAACCTTTGTTTTTACAAAAAAAGCACCAAATTTGGCGCAGTTCTGACGATTCTGGCGACTTTTCAGAATAGAACATATGAACTAACAAAAGATTTTATAAATCAAATGTGTGCAAGTTCTTTACCTTCTGTCTGAGAGGTCTATTGTTGGCAACCACTATAAACGTATACTACTGGGTCTGACTTTTCAGAAAACCAATGTTGCCATTTTTTCCTTTAGTGACCTTGACACAAGGTCAAAGGTCAAAGCGGTCATACATCGCCCAAAGTATATCGACCTTGGTACCAAAATGTGGCAAATTTCACAAGGAATATTGTATATGATATTTATTTGTTACTCGAGCTAATTAGAGACAATGATAAATTTGCCGTTTTACAGAACCCAGTCCTGTCCAAAGCAAGAGTTAGGCCTCATGTTTTTGCTCAATGTATAGTGAACCCTACACAACCCCCATTATACCTTGTGATGTATGACCAATTTGACCTTTGACCTCGTGTCAAGGTCACTAAAGGTCAACAGAAAAAATGGCAACATCTTTTTTCTGAATAGTCCGACCCACTAGAATACATTTATAGTGGTTGCCAACAATTAACATGAACTTGATAAAATCACTCTCTGGAGAACATAGGCCCCTCCACTATTTCAACATGTTCGAGAAATCAGAAAGAGTTCCCTATGTACCCTCTTCAGTAATGTACAGGAAACAAATTGTTTTAATTTATTACAATAACAAGTACCCTAACCCTAAGGCCAAAAATAAAAAAGAATTTGTTACATGTTGAACTTCAAAACGGAGATACATATCTGAGATGAATAAACCTAACAGAGATCGGAAGTAAAGTTGTGACCTATTGATTGTTAATAGCTCGAGCGTATCGAACAAGGTCTGTTTCTGCTTGGAATGACTTGGCCGTACGGCGGCGCTGTGAGCGCCTAAGTTTTCTATGAGCGAGGTATCCTGTAGATCAGGCAATTTTACTCAGTTTTGCGCTTCAATTCATGACCTAACATGAATTTAATTGTTCTTAGGACCAGCTCACATTAACACTTTATGGATTTGGCTATGTCATCAATAACTTCATTTTCAAAAGACATAGGTAAAAATTCAAATAAAATGTCTAATTAGATCCCATTCTGTTAAAAAAATATGAATTTGAGAAGTAATCTGGCCGAAAATTGTTTCAATTCTTGTGATATTGAAAGAAAAAATACACATTTTAATTTTAAGTATTATTCAGGGCACATGTGGTCCAGTGGATATGACTTCCGACTCATGATCCAAATGTTGTGGGTTCGAGCCCCGCTGCGGCCAATGTGCTGTGCACTTGGACAAGGCACTTTACCTCACTACCTCGTCGACCCAAGCGATATTCGGGAAGCTGTTATGGGGAATATTACAATCTAAGTGCTGATAGGATTGTGCGCTTGGTCAGCTGCTGCCGGCCTAGATGAAGCGAAATGATTGTGACGATTTCCTGACGGCAGCGTAATAATAATAGGCAACAGCGCTGTGATCTTGTAGGAATGGCGCTTTATAAAAGCCAATAATGGCAATATATTATTATTATTTTGAAGATACCCAAGAATGTCATTAATACATCTTGAACAAATTATATCTATAGTCATCAAATGAGTATACAAAATTGGGGTCATTTTAAGTTATTCCATGGATTATATGTAACAGTCATCATTGGTCATTGAGTACTAAACTGTGTTCAAGTCTCTTGTGACAAATAACACGCACGTGAGCATCATCTATTTAAAATAGCCCGCCAAACTCAAATCTTGGGATTGGTTATACATTGAAATGTATTGAATAACCGTGCCAGACGCTGCACTCTACAAACAATCCATTTATTACTTGCTTCGAATCTCTGTTAGGTTTATTCGTCTGTACATATGAAACTCTTGCCGCGAAGTCAAACAAGTGAGAGCACGTGTGGTCCAGTGGAAAAGTGCAGGACTCGTGATCATTGGTCCGTTAAAATCGTGATTTCGAGCTCCACTGTGGTCAACGTGTTTGTGTCCCTGTGCAAGATCCTTTGTGTGAATTGAGATGCAACAGAATTCGTCCTAAGCAAATTTGGGGAACTGCTAAGGGGAATATTACAATCTACTACGTGAATCAAAAAAAATTGTGCAAGGATAGCAGATGACCTTGACCTTGATACAATCACTGAATCATAGATTTGTTGTTGTTTTAATAAAGCAAATCTAATATACTTCCAAGTGTTGAAAAATGAAAGAAATCGACTGAAAAATAAGCCAGATTCCCAGATATGACAAATTTTGTAAGCACGCCTCTTTTTCCTCCATTCCAATGGGATTTATACAGTTAAGCAAGATATTGCGTTATTGTACGATCATGGAGTTATCATAGTAAAACTATGATAATAACTCCATGGTACGACATAAGGGGTATATAGCATCATGAAAGTAATGATGACCCTTGCTTAATTGATCTATGAATAGCCATAATCTCCTTTATTGATCCTCAAAAGGAATTAAATGTTCACACAAAATCTCACCCAATTAATCACGATGTGTAAATGAAAAGGGTTTTCAACTACTGTAATCCAGGTACAGATACAAGCTATACCAATAAGGGACTAAACTATTAGCAATATCTTAAACAATGGGAAGATCTTGTTTTCTTGCTCTGCAACAGGTGAATTGCTGTTTGGATTTCTCATATCACTTGGCACATTGGTAAAATAGATTCATTGATTAATCCGTAGTTGAAATATTCAAGAAAATGTAACATTATTACGTTGACAAAAAACAAAAGGCATCATGATATTGTACATTCTCACAAACACAAGTTTAATGTGTGTAAATCCCATAGGAATGGAGAAAAAAGGGATGTGCTTACAAAACCCGTCATATCTAGCTTATTTTTCAGTCGATCTCTTTCATTTTTTCAACACATGAAAGTATATTAGATGTGTTTTATAAAAACAACAACAAATCTATGATATAGTAATTGCATTAAGGTCAAGATCATCTTTAATCGTTACACACAATTTTTTTTTTTGATTCACGTAGTATAAATAAAAGTGTTTATAGGCTTGTACGCTTGTAAGGTATGTCTTTGAGCAGCCACCAATAGAAGCGAAATGATTGTAACAATTTCTTGAAGGCGGCGTAATAATAATTGGAAACAGCGCCTGAGTCTGTTTACGGGGATTAAGCGCTATATAAAAACTGGTTATAATTAATACTATTATTAAATCTCCACATCCTGCACCTGATGTGCTTTGACATAGAAATTATACAAAGCCTATTGCTCTTTGAAATCTTGCTTCCTCTGTCAGCAAAATGAACAAGATAGGACACTGTGCCCCTATTGTTCTCTGACTGAGAACATCTTCTAACATGTTCTAACTCAAGAAGTTCCCGCAAACTAGTCCATCTAGGGATGGGCCAATCAAATAAGCCATGCTACTTGCAAAACACTAGCTTTTATTATATTTTCTAGTTTTCAACACATAATTATTTCTATATGATTAAATGTTACACGATGTAATTTATATACATAATGATATAATGGGAGTTGGTCATATATGACATTGAGATGCATAAAATATATAAAAACATTTGAAAGAAAATAATTGACACTTAAAATGATAAGCATGCAAGGATGCCAAAAAAACTAATGAGCATGCAAACAAGTATCAAATTCAATACAAAATTATTAACATACAGCAAAAGAATAACATGAAATCAATATACAATTCGCTTAAGTGTAGGTCAAAGTTTCGTGGTCACTCAATAAAACTAAAAAATGGAAGGTTACAGTAATTAGAGAATAGCAATGTACATACGGTACAGGTACAGGGGACTTATACACTGTGGAAGATATGGTGCTAAACGAATCACAAGGCAAAAAAAAAACATTTTAAGCATTCTGGTGCCAATTGATACGTGTCGTGTAGCTCACGTAAATTGAGTTTTAGTATGCTTAAGTCAACTTCCATATCATGTCCATCTTCAACATCTTAATGAATTCTATTTTGAGGATCGAACGCTTGGCCTTTCTTCCTTGTTAATCCATTCCAATTTTAAAGGCGTATGCCACCCATGCCAGGAATTGTTAAATACCCGATATTTATGATTTTGATACCATTACCAATGCACGGCTATGGTCTTCCCCTAAACAAGTACCAACATACCTAGTATGACGTCGCAATGTAGCATCGTACCTGTACATGTAGCGGTTTTGTGCAGAGAAGGGAGACAAACCCTCACTTCCAAACCTTTTTGGCTGTATTTATTCTCTGTACATCTCAGACCCATGGTCCCATCGCTAATAGCCTCGTCCCCATAACCCCTGATTTTACCAGAAGTGGTCAACATTTTGATAGCGGAAGAAAACTACTCTTTTATTTATCCAGGGAAATTTTGTTTTGAATCCTATGAGCGAAAATGGGCCCCATTTTGTTCGACAAATATTTTACAGAGTACTATACGGGAATACAAAATCACGTTTTTAGCTCTCACATCAACTTGCAAACAGGTGGTTTACTGTCCGAGTTAGCTCCTGAAAAATGCGCAATTTCTACCATCTTTAAGCGGATTTTTTCTTTCCCAGAGCATTCTCACCACCTGTAACATCATCAACATCCAATGTGTGTGATTTTTGAAGTTAATTGTGAATTATTTTATCGATACCAGTCCGTGTTTTTATGTGTCTGTTTGGGGTGTCTACCGTGCGTAGCTGAACTGTTGAATTTTGCACCGCGGGAAAATCGTGAGTACAGACCTGCCGAATTTTGCACGATTGGAAAATGCAAGACTACATCGGCCCCTCTCTACGATATCTGCACTGATTTAAAAGGGAGCATCCCAGATTTTAACCAGTTTAAAAGGATACGACTATGGCAGGAGGCTTCTCTGGCATTGTGTTTTCCCTTGCCTTGTACTTTTTAATTTCTCACTATGCAGAGACATTGTGCAATTCAAGTACTGTGAACACATGTTCTACAATTGCCAGGATCGATCCATCAAGACTTTTGATTCATGATTCTCAAACTTCCTATAATAGTGTATATATGGCTGAATGCCATCAACTACTTATAGTCCCAGTCCATAAGTACAATGCTAGTAATCATCGTTTGAGAAAACGAGGGGAAAACCAGCGGGAAACCCAGTACTAGTACTTTTCTTTTTATTTTGCATGCTTCAATGTGGCGATATGAAACCGAACCCAGGACCTATCCGAGCCAAACGCCGACCTTAAAATCCCTGTGTACGTTGTGAACGGAATGTCATCAGCAGAAGTAAGGTGGTAGATTGTGATGACTGTGGAAGGTAGACACATGTAAAATGCTCTCACTTCAATAACCATGAAGAAATATAACCAACTGGTCAAAGACAATTGTGAATTCCCCTTTGGTTAGTATTAGACTGTTCACTGCAGTCCCTCCCCTTTATTGACACCACTTTTTCAGAAGAGCAAGATGACTATCACGATACTTGGTCAACAACTAAACCCTCGGAAGCTAGCGATGATCAGTTGGACTTTTGTAAACAGAGGGGATTGCTTTTTATCCATCTAAATATTCGATCTCTGATACCTAAACTTTCTGAACTCCGCGTTGTTGCTCGCCGAACCAAGGCAGCTATCATAGCGCTCTCTGAAACCTAGTTGGACAGTTCAGTGAGCGATAATGAAATAAGTATTGAAGGTTATAATGTGTACCGTAATGATAGGGATAGACACGCTGGTGGGGTATGTCTCTATGTCAGTAATAAAATTGCTGTTAATTATCGGCCTGACTTGGGTGACATGAATTTGGAATCAATCTGGGTCGATATTGTACTCCCTTTGAAGACATTATTGCAAAGATAAGAAGTGACTGTGAACTTAAAATTCTTGAGGATTTTAACATTGATTATAATAGCTGCAGAGGTGGTCTTTTAACACGTTTCAACACCTACTGCGAATGTTTAGATGTAAACAGTTAATTGATAATAATAATACAAGAACATATAAAGCGCCTACTTGCCAAAGGATACTAGGCGCAAAGTAGGAAGGAAGAAAAACAGGAAAGCTAGATGTTGGCGAAAAGGTGTGTTTTAAGAAGCTTTTTGAAAGACATGATGGAATTAGCTCTCTTGATGGCAGGGGGCAAGGAGTTCCAGAGACGAGGGCCAATGCTGGAAAAAGCCCGGTCTCCAAAACTCCTACGGGACCGTGGGACCGCGAGACACTCACCGGCAGCTATGGAACGGAGAGAATATGAGGAATGTCTATGACTCAACAGGGAATAGAGGTAGCTGGATGGGGGTGGCAGATTTCAGAACCGTATATGTATGCACAAGCGTACGAAATGTTATTCTAGCAGAAACAGAGAGCCAGTGTAATTCCAGAAGCAAGGGGGAAGTGTGCGTGCGCTTAGGCTTCTTGAAAACAAGCCTGGCTACTCTATTCTGCAAGGAGGCGTGCAAGGTCTTTCTTGGAGACACCATTAAGGATGGAACAGCAATAGTCCATTCTGGACAGGACAAGGGCCCGAACAGCATTATTACATGCATTAAAGGTCAGAAACCTCCTGATGCGACTTGAATTACAAATTTGCCAGTTTAAACAGCGCGAAAGAGAAGTAATGTGATCAGTCATACTCAGACCACTGTCAAAAATCACACCAAGATTTTTAATGGAGGAGGAAACATTGATTGCAAGGCCGCCAACATGAAGAGTGAGATGCTGAAGGGCTGAGGAATGGAATTGGGAACAGGCAAGAAAGAGCTCAGTCTTGGAATTGTTCAACTTAAGTTTATTATTGCACAACCAAGACTGCAACTCTTCAATGCACTGAGAGAGCCTAAACAAACATCAGGCAGCATCGCCAGGCCGTGTATAATCAAACTTACTGAGTAACTGAACATCATCAGCATATAGATGATACTTAATGCCATGTTTGCGAATAATTTGACCAATGCAGCTAGTGTAATAAGTAAACAGAAGGGGGCCAAGGAAGGAGCCCTGAGGGGCACCACATTCAAGAAGAAGCCCCTTAAAAGTGCATGTTCCGATTTATGTGTATTGTGTTCTCTAGTTGATATGAGACACTGGTACTTGCACATACATTATGCATGTTGCAAAGCCCTATTCAATACTGTGCTAATATTGATGGTTAACCACTAAAACGGTGTTTTTTTGTTTATATCTTGGGAATGAAATGGATTTGAGGGCTCAAATTTCAGGACGACAATGAAAAAAAAAAAAAAAAAAAAAAAGGGCTGAGTAATGGAATTGGGAACAGGCAAGAAAGAGCTCGGTCTTGGAATTGTTCAACTTAAGTTTATTATTGCACAACCAAGACTGCAACTCTTCAATGCACTGAGAGAGCCTAAACAAACATCAGGCAGCATCGCCAGGCCGTGTATGATCAAACTTACTGAGTAACTGAACATCATCAGCATATAGATGATACTTAATGCCATGTTTGCGAATAATTTGACCAATGCAGCTAGTGTAATAAGTAAACAGAAGGGGGCCAAGGAAGGAGCCCTGAGGGGCACCACATTCAAGAAGAAGCCCCCTTAAAAGTGCATGTTCCGATTTATGTGTATTGTGTTCTCTAGTTGATATGAGACACTGGTACTTGCACATACATTATGCATGTTGCAAAGCCCTATTCAATACTGTGCTAATATTGATGGTTAACCACTAAAACGGTGTTTTTTTGTTTATATCTTGGGAATGAAATGGATTTGAGGGCTCAAATTTCAGGACGACAATGAGAAAATACGGCCTTTCATCTGATATCAAAATTGATACCACTTCCGGGTAAATCAGGGGGGCCCAAAGACGATCGGAACACGCACCTTTAACCAAAACATTACATGTTCTTAGGTCCAGTTAGGACTGAAACCAATCCAGAGCAGATTCCTTAATGCCAAAATTGTTAGCTAACCGCTGCAAGAGAATTTTGTGATCAACAGTATCAAATGCAGCGGTTAGATCTAACATACTTAATAATAAGTATAACATAATTGATACACCCACTCGGGTGACAAAAGCACGTTCCTCTATTCTGGATCATATTATATGTAATTTCAACAACAAAATTAGCCAGTCGGGTACTGTCAGTATGGGCCTTAGCGACCATTTTCTTATTTACTGCACCCGTAAAACAAGCAAGGGGCAGGTTAACCATCATAATACAGTGAAAGTGAGGATTATGGAAAACTTCACGAAAGAAAAGTTGTTATCAGCTATTGATAGTGCTGATTGGTCTAATTAACCCGGGAGCTAGCAGACATTTGTAACACATCTCAAGTACAAAAGGTTTAATTAAATGTGTTGACAGACTGATAGGGACCCCTGAAACGTGATTCTTAAGTACAGCAAATGGTGCCTTAAGGAGAGGGGGCCAAGACAAAGTTTGTACAGGGGTCAAATTTTTAAATTGATCCAATCATGTTGAAAAGTATACCATGTTATTTGTCTAACAACAAGGATTCAGGAAAGGTATAGTTTGTACTATCTACAACGTAAAGGTTAAGAGTTATAGGCTAAAAACAGCAAAAATCAATAAAGGGTCAATTTCAGTTGTACAGGGGTCAAATTTTACAGTTGCTCCGATTTAGATAAAAAATGGTGCAAATTATTTATGGAGTTCATAGGATTAAAATAGGGAATAGTTTTGACTGTCTAAAATACTTAGTTACCGATGTAGGGGGCACAGAAGGTCAACATCCATTGCATTCAATGGGGCTTAATTGACCTTGTTTCCCCTCTACTTTCTTAAGCAAGCATTTGAAACACTCAAAACTATTCCTTATTCCTGGTTCTAAATTGTCTTTTTTTTGTACAGGCAGGGGCAGTTCTTGAACGAATATGCCCGTAAAACTCTATGCACAGCCCTCATTTTGTGTCATTTTGATTATTGTAGTTCTTCACGGTTCTCATGTACCCCTCAGTATTAAAAAAAAGAGATTACAGACTATTAGACCGTCAGCCCAGAAGGTTTTGGTTAGACGAACGAGATACCAATAGCTGAATACGGGAAAATTCAGAGAAAAATATAACTTTTGAAAATATGAAAGTCTGCCGGAGACCCGTTGTTGCGTGTAGCCCCAGGAGCGGGGTAAAGTTACTATGGGGGTCAAATATTTGAACTGCTCTAAATCTAATGAAATATAGCTCAAATTATTCCTTTTAGCCCATTTTCCCAAATATCTTGGAAAGGAAGCACCACAC